>CM034046.1:13494402-13737238 GCA_019804595.1 Bruguiera parviflora | reverse complement strand
TTTTTTTTTTTTTTTTTTTCTTAAATAACTTCTCTTTCCGCCTCCCTCAACTCAAATATGGGAAAGGGAAACGGCAGGCAGAGAAGCAGAGATAGCTCCGAGGCAAGAAGAATGCTTTAATGGCCGAAACCAAACAGAGTCCCAAAGAATTCAATCGGACCGGGAGCAGGAAGGCCCCAAGTTGAATGGCAAGGATTTCAATGCGAGAAGTCTTTCGAATCCGACAGGCTAGTCTCACCTACCGTCACCATCGCCAATCCTTACTGCTACTCCCTTCCAAACGATACTTAAACGCCTCCCTCCTCTTCTCGTCTCCCTATCACTCTTCTTTTCCTTACATTGAAGACAGACCCATTGAGATTGACCACCCTGGGATTGGACTTCTCAGGTCGTGCCGGAGCACCCGACACGTCGTTCAGATCCACGCCCAGTTGATCGCTTGTGGGCTCGCACCCTTCTGGTCCGTCAGACTTTTGAAACATTCTTTGGATTTCGGCGATATTGATTACACCGTTTTAATTTTTAGATGCATTGATTCGCCGGGCACCTTTTGTGTGAATAATTTGATTAAGGGGTACTCGCTTAGTTCAATTCCGCAAAAAGCTGTGGTTTTTTATTTTGAGATGCTGCGAAATGGGTTTTCGCCGAACAGCTATACTTTTGTTTGGCTTGTTGGTTCGTGCGCAAAGGCGAGAGCTTTAGTATCTGGGCAGAAGTGTCATGGGCAGGCTGTGAAGAACGGTTTTGATCACGTGTTGCCGGTGCGGAACTCGTTGATTCACATGTATTGCTGTTGTGGGGTTATTGATTCTGGTAGGAAGGTGCTCGATGAAACTTCTCATAGAGATCTGGTATCGTGCAATTCGATTTTGTCTGGTTATGCGAGTATTGGCGAGCTGCGTCTTGCTTATGAATTGTTTGACGCAATGCTTGAGAGAAACGTAGTTTCTTGGAACATCATGATTAATGGGTGTTTGAAGGGTAATAATCCCGGGCGTGCATTGACGCTATTTAGGAGGATGGTCAAGAGTGAATTGAGAGGTAATGATCAGACTATGGTTAGCATGCTAAGCGCTTGTGGAAGGTCAGCTAGACTGAGAGAAGGACGTTCGGTTCATGGATTTGTTGTTAAGATGCTTTCAAAATCAAGTGTAATTCTCGATACATCATTGATAGACATGTATGGTAAATGCAGCAAGGTGGATGTGGCACAGAGGATTTTTGATAAAATGGTGCATAGGAATCTGGTTTCTTGGAATGCAATAATTTTGGGGCACTGCATTCATGGCAATCCAATTGATGGACTTAATTTGTTTGCACGGATGGTGCGTCAGGCAGGGTCAGGGGCTAGAGAAACCATGCTGCCAGATGCAGTCACATACATTGGTGTTCTTTGCGCATGTGCTCGAGCAGGACTGTTGGCAGAGGGCAGAAATTTTTTCAACGAGATGTCCTCCTTGCATAATATAAAGCCCAATTTTGCACATTATTGGTGTATGGCTAATCTTTATGCTGGTGTTGGGCTACTTCACAAGGCAGAGGATGTATTGAGGAACATTCCCGAGGATGATGAGGATAGTTCATCAGAATCATTGCTATGGGCTAATTTGCTTAGCCTGTCTCGTTTCCAAGAAAATGCAACTTTTGGGGAGAGAATAGCAAAATCTCTAATAGAGATGGAGCCTCAGAATTTCTCACATTACCAGTTACTAATGAATGTCTATGCAGTGGCAAGTCAATGGGATGATGTTGTTAGGGTCAAAGAGATGGTGAGAGAAAGAGGGATTGGAAGAGTACCTAGATGTAATCTTGTAGACTTGAAGCAAATTGTTCACAATTACAAAGCGGCTCACCATTGGCAAAATGTGATAGGTGAGAGCAACATGGCGCTGGATGAAATGGCTGAGAAACAAAGCTTATGAATGGACGGTTCAAAAGCAATAACGAACAGCAACAATCAAGTCTCAACTCCAAATTTAATTGGGGTCGGCTAAATAGACTGTTCAGAAGAGCATGACTAAAGTGGACACAGGTGGGGAAACTAGCCTTATATCTGTGCAAACTAGGAAGAGAGGTATCGGATCTCTACTTGGCGTAACCATGATAACTTTAGTTCATCGTGAATTAGTGTCAATGTTTGACCTCAGAAATAACTTGCTGTTTCAGAAATGTTTTACGCAGGCGACGAGAGAAGATAGCACGCCCTGCATCGCGGGCCTAAGAAATAACTTGCTGTTTCACAGTGGGCAGGTGTTCTAACATGGCACGGGTTAGCGGGCAGAGATAGCCGAATTCAGAACTTAAGAGAAGAGGCATTCAAGAATCGCTTTTGTAGTACACATCACTAACATATGAAAATAGTTACAATTTCTCCGTATGAATGATAAAAAGTCGACACGCACGAATGACAAAAAGTCGGCTCGTCTAGTTTGAACTAGTAAGATAACAGCCTGTCACGGGTAGAAGGTAATAACCCCTTGACAAGCCACCTTACTGGCAAATCTCAAGTGCAGACCCCTCTCCAGTTTTTGAGTGAATGTGTACCCCTTTTTTTTATTATTTTATTTTAATATAACAATCAATATGGATTGATTTTTAATCCTTTTACGCCCGTCTTAAGTTCTCTTTGGCCAACAAAATATGATCATCTTAACTTACAAAAATATTATTCTCTGTTGCTCAGAAAATTCGACCATATTCTAACAATGTAAAATGCATGGAGCAGTTTGTTCAGTGTAATGGAACCTAAACCATCCAAGGAAATCACTTGATGTTTGTTTACTGGGGGATAAACGAAGAAATGCGAATCTGTCAAACGGCCAAGATCTCTTCTGATATGTGGTTTGATGGCTATTCAGTTGAAATCAATTAAGAACGAGAACGCATCTATTTTCTTCATGGTGCATTTGAGAAAAATTAAAGGCCATACCGCTTCTTTTGCAGTGGGGCTGCTATCAACTACCTCATTCTCTTTTTTTCCTTTTTATCAATAATCTTGATCAAAAATCAAGCCAGACAAAGGTTTATACTTTTTGCATAACATACACGGAAACCTAGTTAAGAGAGCTCAAGGCAGTGCTTCAAAAATTCATGCGAGGGCAACACAAAATTTGGCAAGAGCATAGAACCAAACCTGTTCGCAATATCCAATAGACAGGAAAGACCAAGGTCTGATAGAAAGTTCCTAGTCCCAGATAGCAGATTCCATTGAAGGACACATTAAGTACCTCAAACCCATGGTCTAAAGGAAAATGCACATTACACAGAGACATTAAGTTAAAAAGACCGCACATGTAGACATACATAGAGAACAGCAGAACATGCAACAATTGTTAATGGGTAAATGATAGGCTGCGGGATGACCCTGCGACTGTCAAGCCCCTCACTCGAAATTTTACTGTTATGTACACATCATATGTGCTCGGGAAGTTCAAAACAGCAATTAAAAGCCATGAAGGATTCAAGCCTACCGAACTATATTGCATTAAAAATGTTCGTGGCATGGATCAAGCTTTAAACAACATCAGAAGATACTTCATTCAAATGCCCACTGGTTCTCCCGACGGACCTCTACCTCCTCCTCAGGAGTAAAGTCATTCCTGATGCTAAAAGTCTTCCTGATCTCTTCTGGGGTCCTTCCCTTCAACATGTCAGCAACAGTCTGGCAAGTAAGGTCCAGTAGGCCCTTGATGTTCAGATAATTGGCAGCCTGCAATTAGCAATCACTTGATCAAAACAAGAGCTAACTTATTGTTCTTGCCCGGACTATCCAGTTATTCTAGTTCGCATCACACTTTAGTTCAGCCGATGATTCTTTTTCCTAAATAAAAAATAAAAAATTACAATTTCAATCACCATGATTGAAAAAAGAAAAACAACCAACAATTGAGAGAGATCTACACAAAGCAGACAGATCTAAAAACAGAAGCAAAGAAGAGAAAGAGGAACTAACTAGGATGAGATCGAAGAGGGTAGCCTGGTCGACTTTGACGAAATCGGCGTCCCAGGTCTTGAGATCGTCGTCGATGGTGGTGCTCCGATCGACGGACTTGGGAGACTCCGCGTGCTTCTTGCAGTACTCGATCACCTTCGCCAGGATCTTGCTGGTGACGTTGGGGAGTGGGATGCCGTTGTCGGCGCAGTCGTCCTCGATCATGTGCTTTATCGTCTGCGACTCCTCCGCCACCGCCTCGTCCACCTCGAACGGCTCGCCGTCGCTGCTCCTTAGAGTTATCTTCCTCGTAGACGACATCACTTCTGCCGATGACAACAACTGAAACCGACACAAACCTAATTGGCTAGGCCCGTCGCCGATTTCTAAGCAAAAGATTCGATGCCTCCCGTGCCGCGCCCTTAGAAACTATACGGGCCTTTTAAGGAGGGGCGAAATATTCTTTGGGAGCGATCTTGTGCGGTGCAGTCTTTGAGAAGGTTAAAGTTTTGATACGTGTCAATCTTTTATTGGGTTTTGAATCGCAGATCGGAGACTAATAATGTGATTACGATGCAACGGTCAGATAGCGCCCCACTCGGGAGCATCTAATCTAACTGAATTATACACCGGGCCCACTATACGAGCGGGGCCATGTAGATGGATCCTGGACGGAGCGTAGGCCCCGCATTTATTCATTTATTTATTTTATTATATATTTATATATATATATATATATACAGATAGAATGTACAGATATATGCGAGCATCGTATGGTGTAAACAGATGACAAAAATTATACAAATAGATCTTTTAAACAACAGCGTATATATAGACGTTTCATCATTTTAGTTACCATACACGTTTGTATTTAATATGCATTTTGGTGGAAAATAAAGGAGAGAGAGATGTAGGACCCATCCGGATCGCACCTCCCGTCCGACCCCTTCCCATGGACCTGACCGCATAGGTTTTTACTTGTATAAATGCGTTGGGAAACGTTTAGCCACACCATCGCATCAGCCGTATATGTGCGTTGTGTACATGCGGTAAAATTTTAGGGATACTTTAAGCGGAAACGAATTTAGCACGCAAGATACCCAATAAAACCTTTAAAAAAAAAAAAAAAAAAGGTGGGCTGCAACAAGCGCAATTGCCAAACTAAAATCAGATGGGCTGAAATGCCCGTACTCGAACACACAATTGAATTGTGCTCTGTTCTACAATTACTCGGCCCAACACAGACGAGTTGAAAAACAAGAAGGCTGCTGTGTGCGACTTTCAATTCAAGAGGAGAATCACGCCCATTTAGGGGATTTGTCTACCTTTCCCGCCTTCCTCAAACTTTAACACATTAAAATCATGCATCATTGCATTTGAAACTCAGATGACTCGAATGATAAAGTATAAATCCGTAAGGTTACAGGGAACTGTTAGTCACGAAACCACCGGGTTAACTCGAACAGCAGTAAACCATTTAAATTCGTCTCTGATTACATCATATCTAGACTACGCAAGTCATAAAAAGCATCTTTAGATATGGTTTGCTATATGGTTGACTCAAAGAGAAAGAGCAGTCCGTACAAGTATCATGCAACGGTGGCAAATAGCCTTTACCTCTGTATATTGCTTTCAACAGATATTAACGTCTGGACCATAAGTAGAGAGCAGCTTCGTCCAACCATTTAGGATTCCATGAACTGTGATGTTGGTGGGCCGGTTTTTGTTTTCTGTTTACCTGTCAGAAATGAATTCATGTCAAGCATATTTCATACTTGCTTACTGTCAAGGGCCGGGCAGCATGCTTACAAAGCTTTAACAAATGTCATCCAGAACATGTTCTTAAACCATTATACAATTGGTTATACCAGAGAAGACAATTGGTAATTTCAAAACTATCGAGGACCTGATGACATACAATAATCCCCTTCCTAAGCCATTATACAATTTGTTATACCAGAAGACAATTGGTAATTTCAAAACTATCAAGGACTGCCTCACATACCATAATCCTCACGAATCTCCACTTCCCGCCATTCTTGGACAAGGGCACAGCAACAACACATCAAATGTGAAAGAAAATCATCGACAAAACCTCCCTGCCAAAGGAGAAGATAGTCAGAGGCTACCATATCACGAGCAAACACCCAAATCTTGGATTAAGAATAGCCTCTGTAAATTTTCCACATAGAATGCATTATGCATCCTCAGAAAATTTTATAATGCACCAGACATTGCCTGAGCATATTAGTTGTATGGATTTTCTGGGAGAATTCAGAGAGCAGCTTGAAACTATTGACTCATGATCATTATGATCATAAAGTGTCTGCTGAGCACCATGAACAGACATTAACCGCGTAAACAGGCACAGCTTCATCTGATGATGTGTCAGACTCTCTAATATATGATGCACAATTGAATAGAGCTAATGATGCATTGGTGTCGAATAGTTACCGTGATATTGAACATTTTGCGTAGCTTCCTTCTAATGCAGCAAGTATAGCAGCAACATGACAATATCAATGAATATGCCATCAAATCATTACATGCTTCGGCTGAAGCTGATAATCAGAAACACCCACAAAAAAAAAATCTCTTAGTTTGAGTGTAAGGCTTGACAAAATGACACATTGCAGGGACACTCTAATATTACAGTTTTGGATGAATCAATAATTGTGGAAAAAATGTTCATGTGTAGGCCATTGAAAGTCTTAATATCAGCTTATTCAAACATCTCTCTAGTGATTTACATTGAAATATCCTACTGCTTCATTGAAAGTAAGTACTACATTTACATGTCTGTGAAGCCACGACCTTTTTTCTTTGTTTGTGGTCCAAAAGAAGACACAATCTCTGTAGTACTACAGTAGATGCTTTCTTGCATAGAAAGCTTTAACCTACAACAAAAGGAAAAAAAATTTTGCATTCTGGCGTACTTCAAAGATATGACACAACCATCAACTATTGAAAAGTAATTTCAAAAAATAAAAAGAAAAGCAAAGGTAGAAGGCATCCATCACAATAAAACACGAACACAATCTAACGTCACTTACACATATGCCTATTAGTTGCCACGGTAGCAATCTTTGAGAATGTGCCACAAGGATAGAAGAATGTCCTTATACCTGCAATTTAAACGGATGCCCATGAGACAGAATTGGCATTAACACATGCAAGATGGTCCTGTAATGACAAGTCTTGGGCATCTAACATTCATTTCCTTGATACCCACTTAAGCAGGAACACTGAGGAACATAAGATACAAAAGAAAATTGTAAAACTAACACACCCCAGTCACTCAGTTGTTCTTTTACAAAGCATGACAATCCCATGTCTATAGGCACTAAATGTGCCACTAACTGCCAGAAGCATAAGAACATTGTGCTATTGGTCATTACTTGTAGGTTGAGAAGGAAGAAACCCCCAAATGCCACCACAGTATGCAAAGAATTTCAAATCAAGCAAGCAAGACACAGCCAGAAATTTCTCACGTCACACAGAAAGAAAGCACAAACATGATTAGTTATTCTAACCAAGTAAGAGATTTATAGAAGAAAACAAGAAGGGGCATATCTCATGGTTACTGTTAGTAACAGACCATGAATATCAAAACACAACTTAAGTGCCTGAGAGGACATACATAAATAAGGTTCTGAACAGCAACCAAGTAAATCAGTATGCCAATCATCATGCAAATGTGAATCTCTGCTTGACAGCAGATCATGTCCTGAAGAAACTGAGGATTTGTTCCTGCACAGAAAGAAGAGAATCAGACTTTCTGAACTGCCCTTGGCTTTTAATAGGGAAGCTCATCTTTAGTGCTCTGAGTGAGTTTAATCCACATAGAGTTCCAGAGCAACAGATAAGTCAAATTCTTACATTAAATTAACAGTTACTTAATATCACATTAGGCTTAAGCAAATGATAAATCGAAACAGAAAATGAATCAAATGTTCAGGATTTTCTGCTGACCAGTTGCACATGCCAAATATATAAAAAGATACTGCCATGATACATACAAGTCACGTGAAAAGGTTTCCAGGGAAATCTAACCTTGAAGTTGTGCAAGAATTCTTCTTACGATAGCCTTCATCAGGTGAATCATCTTCCTCACAAACATCTGAATGATTAGGCTCCAGTTTCTTTGAACCTTTTTTGGGAGAACTCTTTTCTGGAATAGAACTAGTGCCAACTGCCTCTGTGACCTCAATCAAATGCTGAATGACCTCGCATTGGCCCACATCATAATTAGCTTGCGACCTTTGGAGCTCAAGCTGAAGCTTTGCATTTTCCTTTCTCAGAGCTTCTTTAAAACCCAAGTTTGGGTAGGAACTTGAAAGTGTTTTTTTTAGCATCATTGTCTGATCTTTTAAGGGTTCTGGCTTCAATATGACATCCTGCACCCTTCTATCATCTTCATCCAATGTATATTCATGCTGATCCATCTCAATATTTTCCAGCCTCTCCTGCACATGAGCCAATTAAACTATTAGCCATGTTTGACCATACCACATGAATACAAAGGAATGAAGAAAACCAAGGCATTGAGCAAACTATATAAGTTATCTTGTCCACAGAGAGTGGTGAAAGCAAGTATAAGAGCAAGCACAACAAGAGCCCTTTTAACTGTTCTTATTCCTTGCTTAACTAATTCCACTTTTTTCTTTGAAAGGTAAAATTGGAGGGTTTAGCATCACAATAAATTTGCTGATGTTGCTAGTGATGAGTTCTAAACCAACAAGATCATAAAAACCTAAGGAGCTGGGGACTTGTGATGTTCCCGTTCACTGCGAGTGCTGAATTCCAAATCAGCATAATGGCATCAATTAGCATACATTGCAAATGTGGAGTTTATTATGCAGTGTTGATTACAAGACTTAGCTGGAAGAAATGTAAAATATCCCTTTTGAGTAAAGATAGCACACCAGTTATATTTTCCCAAGCAACATGAGGGAAATTTTAGTGAGAGCTCTCACCCATTTTGGTTAATGCTTACCCTAATCACTCTTCTCCTCCAGACACCCACAAACAGAGCCATCAAACCTTGCAGGACAAATGATGAAAAGAATAGAATCCATTACACATTTGGTATTCATTAACTTGACAATTTTTCCCTTTATCATTGGCAGAGATTGCCCATATAGTTCCAATTTGAAGGACAAAAGAAACAAATAAAATAAAGTGGCCAAGAAAATGAGGGCTACAAGTATCACTGGAATAACAAACGAGAAAGAAAAGCAAGGACAAGAACGTGAATGACTGATACCCTGACTCGAGCATTGTCCACCAGAGTAATAAGAGGAACAAGCCGCAAGTAGCGGTCAATCTCACTTTGCGCCTTCCTAAATTGGTAGACAATATTCCACCCCATGGCCAGCAGATAGAGATAACTTCTCTCCTGGCAACTCTGAACCAAAACATAAGCCCTCCTTAATGAATCTTCGAGCTGTTCTAATGGCTCTCGTGTTTCTGGATACTTTTTAAGCTCTGAGATCTTAAGCTGCTCCAGTAAGTTCCCAATCAACCTCAGATGCCGTGCAAATTGCACACAATTCTTCTTGTGCATTCTTGCAGTATGGGAGGCTTTCACAATTAACCCTATGAGCTTCACTGCATCAAGGCCAGTGAGTTGGACAACATTTGCAATCTCCCCCAGATGCTCCCACGTAGCCATCTTCACTGCTCAACCAACGTCGAATCTGCCCCATATATATATAATCCAATTAGCAACTCCAAAAATTCAAATTCTTGTCCTTTTTCATTTTAAACCATAATTTCAATCCCTTTCTTCAGATTAACTAAATACAGTAACTTAAAGGCCCATTGACCAAAATATGTCCAGATGATGAAGCAAATAAAAACAAGACAGCACCTCAGATGCCAAAAAGAGAAAAAATTCATCGGCCCAATACAGTCCATGTAGCCAAATCGAGGTATCGTGGATTCAATTATTTACCTCTTCTAAATAAATTGGTTCAAAATTCTTGGAACTCCTGTGTTGTGGTAGGTTCCTCCATGTTGCATTGCTTTGCTGATTGGAAGACCAAGGTTTAGTCCAAAATTGTAGAGTGAACAACGCTATTCCAGAACCGGAGAGTAAGCCAAAATGTCTGTTGATCCACAGAATATCAGATCAGGATCACATTCGCACCCCGCTTCGCCGAGATCTATTTGGAAGCAGCACCAAACAACCTTTGAAGATCTTCTCGATCAACGGCTAAAGTCCTTTTCAACTGCCATACAAGTAAGCTTAAATGAGACACAGAAAAGATAATCCAGAAAAAAAAAAAAAAAAGCAGCAATAATGCAATGAGGATTGTCCGTCCGTTAAGCTTCTCGGCTCGCTATTTAACGGAAAATTAATTAAAATCACTCTTGGTGTAATATTGGACTCTAATGACAAGGAAAAATCAAAATTAGCCCGATTGAGAGTGAAAGCATAAAAAAAGAAGAAGAAAAAAAAAAAAACCGAAAACGGAACCAAACAAACAACCAACTCACCTTTCCTTTCCGGAGACTCCCAAGTCCAAGCCAAGTTCACGACCAGAAAAAGCTCAGAAAATGAGAGCTTCAATTTACAAGAGAACTTTCGGGCGGGCGGGTTTGCACTTTATTGAGAGAGAGAGAGAGAGAGAGAGAGATAGGGAGAGAGAGAGTGTGTGTGTGTGTGAGAGAGAGAGAGAGAGAGAGAGAGAAATGTCAACAAAACTCGTGGGAGAAGGAAGAGCACAGGAGTTTGGGAATCAAAGGCATTGCTTTGCGCGAAGAAAGAGCTTCTTCTTCTTCTTCTTCTTCTTCGTCAGTCAATGGATTTTTGTAGCTCTGTGCACTGCGCTCAAACAGATGTCTCTCTTCTATGGCTCACGGCTTCAGCAGTGTCCGTCCGTGCCTCCGCTGCACAGCGTTTTCAGCCTCAATTGCGCACGAACCCACGCGCCCACTCCGCCCCGTCCCTACATATCAGCCAACGATTTTGGCAGCCAATCAGTTCGAGTATGAGTGCCATTTAAATGTACAAAAATGCCCTTGTTGTGGCCCCGTCGTTGCGGGGGTAATTTTGGGTGAGGGAGCAGTCGTACTCCACTAGTCGCTGGGTGACTGCCCGGTTGAGGACGGGGATCGGCTAAAGCCCAAAGATGTAATAAATTGCCAGCTCCAGCTGGCGGCCGTGCTTTGCATTCGAAATGCAGAACATGAAATTTCCCCCGAGACTGAAATAAATAAACCAGAAGCTACCTGGTTGAAAATCCCCGATTCGTACCGCCTAAGGTGCTAATTAGGTTGGTATCTCGGCCTTTTTTTTTTTTTTTTCCTTTTTCTTGTTCTTTTTCTTTTTCTTTTCGCGTCGATCAAAGCCGAGTGTTTTATTGATTTCTTTTTGACAAAATAAATCTAATGATTTAAATTATGTTATAATAAATTTTTCAATAAATAATTAATATTCAAATTTAAGTCCAAGAAAAGTTTATTAAAATTTAAGAATTTTTAAAAGATAAATTTTTTAGAAAAGCAAATTAAATAATAAATAATACATTAATTTTTAATTTTAATATATATATATATAGGTAATATATTTATAAATTAGGAAAAAAAAAAAAGCAAACCCCGATTCATGAAAGCCGACATTTTATTAATTACGATAATGCTATTTATTCACCCGAAACAGTTGGTTCAAGTCTACGAGAATAGTAGGAAGAGCTGTCAATTGCCAGGGGACTCCTCCTCAAATGACCCCCAACGAGGAATAAACCCCAGACAAACAAAAAGAAAAAAAAAGAAGAAGAAGAAAAAAGACATTAGCGTCAACTGCGGATCGATTGACCCAAAAAAACAAAAGAGATTCCGGGTTTCAACATCGTTTTAGTCTGGCGACTAGCAGGTGGACCCTCGCAAGATGTACGACACTAATAAAGTTCACGTGCTCTCCGTCACACGTGTCCGACCACTTTCTTTCAGTTTGGTCATTTTTGTCCCGTGGCAAAGGGCGGGGGGCCTGGGCTGGCCACCCCGCAATCGCATTGTTATTTATTATTTGTTTCTTTATCAGACTATAACTACGAGAGAAGATGCATAAAAAAACAACAAAAGAAAAAAAAAATCATATAAAAGTGTAAAACATTGGAGAGAAGCCCCACCAATGCCACCATCCTTACGTTGAATACCACCGCAGTCGCAGTCCATCGCATCCACCGCCGACGATCGTCCATTGCCACACACGCAAGATCATAATTATGAATCATTTTAACTCCTCCAGCGAGTGCAACTTCTTCTCCATTTTCATTTTAAAGAAAATTCTAGCGGGGTTGTTCGCTGAAAATGGCCTGCATGCAAGAATTGACGATGACGTAATATAGAGAATGATTTGATACGAACCCCACGACTCCTTGCGGTTTTGAGGATCTTTTTCGTTGGAATATACTACAAATAAACTTAATTTTTATAAGGCGAATGTGGAATATTCGAAAAGGCCCCTTTCCAGTCAATGTATGTAAAGCGGAATATAGGAAGAGCAATGATCGAGACCAAAAGTTCGCTGAGTACTACAATTTTTATCCATTGAAAACTCTGACATCCCAACTTGGCACAGTCTAAAGAAAAAAAAAAAAAAAAAAAAACCTCGAAAGACAATTGAGTAAAATTGATCATACCACTGACATGCAAATATGAATTTATATATTTGTCATTAATTACTCGGGGGCAGCCTCCCTTAAATGCATTTATATTTTATACATTTTATAGAATTGCGCTTGTAGTTTTCTAAGATTGCTCCTATAAAATTTTTTTAATGTCTCTACTTTTTCTTTTTTTTTTTTAATTTTTAAAGTCGCCCTTATATATACATAAATTTGCTCAATCTGAAACAATTTTTTTGAATCGGTCAGGTGGGGCACTCGGAACAATACTCTTAAACGTTTCGGTGGGCAGGCACCTTCGTCGGTCTGACGGGCATATCTCGCCTGTTGTGAATCTGTGTGCACTTTTCAACATGTGGAACTCGGACTGATAATAAGTAGGATGCTCTGTAAAATATGCGGGAATTTTAATAGGCTATTTTTAGATTTGTGAAATTTCATCGGCTATACTGTGGACAAAAAGGACGTTTCGACTGCCATACGCCGAAGAGTTTTCATGCTGATTGAGTTCTTTTTACATCACTATTGCGACGATGCTTCGTTGTCACCGTTGTGATCTCACGTATGATCGATGTAGGGAGCAAACTGACGTAAGACTGTTGGTCGGAGAACCGAGATGTTGCTCCGCAATATCTTTTATTTTAGATAATTAATTTTAGGTTGTATTGAAAAAAAAAATTAAAAAAAAATTATATATATATATATGAACTTAATAAAATTAGTACGATTATAAGTCAGAGATTATATATTCAAGTCGAAGAAACAAAAATTTTGTGGAAACAATAACAGAGTTGCAATCAGACTCGGGGCATCGAGGTGTTTTTGTTTTTTTTTTTATTTTATTTTTTATAAACACAAAAAAAGAAAAAATCAAATTACATGTTGCATTATAGCTAACTTAATCTAAGCCGTAATCGGGCTAATTAATGATGCTCTTCTCGTGGCACGGTGCACGGAATATACTAGCGGATGTAAAATACCTGGCAAAGAAGGTACTCGGAGTAGCTGGATCCATTATTATTTTGATTAAGGCAAAAAGTGAGAGGTTGTTGGTGAAAGGAGCTCGCGAGGGGACAAAATTAAAATGGGGTTTTGGGCAGAAAAGTTTGGAAAGCGAAACCCATGTACCGTTTTGTCTTCATATGCTCGATTTTGTGCAAATCAGTGTCTTCTGCACGTATAATGTGGAAATCGATGTCTATTTCCCCACACTTTAAGCAACAAACGCTAAACACACACAAATAATAATAATAATAAAAAATTATATATATGTATTAAATTCTGTCTAGGCACACAGGTCTGGACTCTTTCAGTTTCAGCTTCTCGTGAATATGGTCCTTTGTGTGAACTTTAATTATTCAGTTTACAAGTTGATTACAGGTGGGCCTCGTTTAACTTGGCATTTCGAATCATCAAAAGCAATAACCCTATTATTTTCGTAATTTATAATGGGAATCTGCACGGTGTTCAACGAATATGCTTCACAGGCTGCTACGTTAATAGATTAATCAATTCATTTTGGTCCGATTGCATATAAAAATTAAATTGTCAACGGATTAAAGTCAGGACAAATCAATCGCCTGTGTTTCTTTTTAAGTATCTGACAATAAACAGTCCAAAAAAAATAGTTATATTGTTAATAATAATTGTCGTGAATGGATGGCTTGATGGGGAGGGCGTCCCATTACATGCAAATCTTCTGGCCATTTCCCGTTCCACGGGGCAGTTTTTGCACGACCTCTGTTCTTTCTTTTCTCAAAGCTAACAGAGCAAGTCTTATGTTTTCCTGGGTCGTCATCCGCCTGCAATTGATTGTAGGTTCACGACGATGGCCGATAAGTTTATATTATATAAATTTAATTTTAAATAAGAATTAATTAATTTATTATATAATATAAAATTGCAAAATAAATTATATTAAAGAATGAGATTAAAATGAAAATCTCAGGTGCAGACCCACTTGTAGCGGTGGTGCCTGGGCTTACCATCAAATCGCCGTCGTCTCCATTATTGCAATTGTCCTGCATGTGCTCTAGGTTGGTCCAATTGATACGGCGAATCCATGGGTCAGTCGACTATAACCCAACCCGGTTCGCGATGAATAACCTCTCGACGCGAAGCTGGAATTTTCTGTCGTCAGCGACACAATGCATTGGTTCCACACTTCATTTTTAGCTGAAATATGCCTTCATTTAATTTACACGCGTTAAGCGGGCAATGTCTTGAACTTTTGAGTTGGAATAATCTCCCAATACTCACGGACAATAAAAGAAGACGTTAGCTTGGTCCTGTATTGGAACTATTAATAATAAGACTCCGATCCAAGATTCCAGGTTAGGGTAAAGAAGGAGCGAGTGGTGGTGGTGGTGGTGGGGTAACTCGATTGACCAGGTGCGAAGTGGGGCGAGTGAAAACGTCGCGGTAAGACTTGCATAGCATGCGCATCATCTTCGTAGGGGCTAGTGAGCGTCATGATTTTATTTTTCCATCAAAGCCACGAGCCAATCAACTGGACAGTCGAACAAAAACTTCTGCGAATCACTTGCAATGATGTTAGTAACTTCTCCGGCCGGACGATTCTTCCCCGAGCACCTAACAAATACCCCGAACATTTGCCACGCAAAGAGAGGCATGCCGAGAGTTCGAAGCGGGCCTCAACAAGTCCAATACAAACCGGTGGGCCCGCTTATGGCCCAAATACGTAAAACTCTCACCAGTGGTTAGAAAATGTGCTCTCCGGCTTCGGCCGGTCGGAGGCCGTTGTGGGCCCGTAACCCACCAACCTCGAAGTCTGTCGACCGGACCACGCAAAATTTGAAAGACCATATCGAAAAGAACTAGAATACCCTCATTAAATATCGGGAGGCGGCAGGTCACGCTTGTCAATCAATGGTGCGCGAGAAGGATTAATTTGTCTTTTAAATGCAATCAATTCTCTCACACGCCAGGGTCTCGCGTGGGCCCCTGTTTCCGAAAGGGCAATATGGTCATTGAGCGCGATGTATGGGTTTTCCCTCCACCTCCAAAACCAAAACCACCGTCCCTCTACCTTTTGTGTTTTTTCCTTTTTAAGAACTAAAAATAAATAGAGCAGGTGGAAATTCTAACGACGCAATTTACGCCGCAGGATACACATAATATAACCGCGCGGGTACAGAGCCTATCTCTCACCATCCAACCAGAACCCGCCACGTCAAAGAGTTTTCTAGGTTTTATTTTATTTTAAAGCAAATGCCAATTTATTTTTGGCGGGCAATCGAAAGAAAATTCAAATAAAGAGAAAAACCATAGCGGTCCTCCTCATCCCATTTCCCTCTCTCAATTTTGAATTTTCTCTCGCTCGCTCTCCGCGGTTCGTTATCTGCCTCCCTTCTCTGTACTGTGCACCTTATTTTCTTCAAAATCTCGGGGAATTCCAGGTTAGCGCGCCTCTGCTCTTGCTTATCTGTTTAAGTCGACAGTTCAACTTCTTAATCAAGCTTCGGTTTCTCTGCCTGTTTTTCAGTTTTGATTTGATGATAGTTTCTGCTCGAATTTTGACTCTGTAGGGTTTTCTTTTCTGTTTTTTTTTTTCTGTTGTTTTTTTTTTGGCATTTTAGCGAGATATCTTATTCGATGAGAAATCCGTTGTTGGGTTAAGGGAAGATTTGTCTGAGTGTATCTCTCGATTAATGCGAGTTGTTTCATCAGTCTTCGTTTTGATGGTGAAGAGAAAAGGGGGGAATCCTTGTCTTCGTGTTGAGTGGATGCTTTGAAATTGTGTTCTAATTGATGGCGGATGGTGTTATTTTAAGGTTAACTGTTGTTTGAAGGATGGGAAAAGTGTCTCCAAAGGAGAGGGATTTAAAAGCTCCCAAGCAGAAGAGGCGATCGCGGAGTTCCAGCAGCAGGTATCTGAAACCTGGTGCTCTTTCCCAGCTTCGCTATAGCAAGCCCTCTGCTGCAAAGTCTTGTACTGATCTGGGGAAGAAAAGAGTTGCCGTATTCGGCAACAATAAGTCCGAGGATATTGAAGTGGTGATTGAGAATAAAGTTATTGAGAAAAGCCCTTTGATGTTATCCCCTGTGGATTTGGTTAAACAGAATTATCTTGTAAGGACGCCCAAGGCTCCTCGGCTTGAAGAGTGTGCTTCCCAGTCAAGACTTGAATCCCTACCCATGGATTTATTGGTAATAGTCATTTCCCTTAAACCCTTCTCTCTTTTTTAAATGTTTTGTGTGAAGATGTGCACCCGTTAATTCCTTTTAGGGATTTGATGTTTTATCCGAGCTTCCTTCTATGCTTTCCTAACTTCTTCAGGAATGCAATCAAGGGATGGAACCTTTTCCGCTTGTTTTGTGCCTCTTTATTCCTTGTTGACGCTATTGAAAGGGATGGATTAATTTAGGCTATGCATTATTTATGTTTAGGTTAGTAACAAAATTTGTCAATACATAGCTCAGTTGCCGGCAGACAGATTGCAAGGCCTCTATTATTGTGAGGTATATGTTCAAATTCAGTCAGGTTGAAATCAGAGATGCATTTGTAGAAGATTGTAAATTCAGTGATCATATTGCTGACTCACTGGCCTTTGTCTTAGGACAAGCTTGATGTGGGACAGATAGAGAAATAGAGGAAATAGAGGAAGAGAGGAGGGAAGAAATGGGGGGGGGGAAACTTGAAAGAAATTGAGAAGAAGAGACGGGTGGGGTGACATACCACGGTAATGATACTTCAATTCATTAGATCAACTAGCCTATCAATTACAAAAAGGGAACCCTTATTTATAGGCCTAACTAGCTACATCAGACTCTAATTAACAAAAAGATTGCTTGTTTTCCATCAAATATTCTGTTTTTGATTGCTATATTATCTGTTTTCTAGTCTAAACATCATGTGTTTTTGCTGTCTTTGATGCCTAAATCTTTAACCGCATGTTTCCTTCACTGCATGCCAACCTTCTCGTCCTTTTCCTTTTTTACCTCCTGAGTACTGATTCCAGTTCCCTTTCTTTTTTGAGGTTAAAATACTCTGCCACCTGCACCATGACCAATTGCGAGCAGTTTTTCATGTTTCTCAGAGGATTAGAAGAGCTGTAAATTTCTCCCTCTTCTCTCTCATAGATGGCCACTCGACACATGCCAGATGCTAGATATAACTGATCATGTTGAGCTTGATTTCCTTTACTAAAACAGGTTTTGATTGCAAGGCAATACCACTTCAATTTCACAACACCGGATAGATCTCGACAGGAAATGCTTAGAATAATGACCCCACGGCCAAGTGAACACTGGCCTTTTGCGAGGTATATCCAAATTGGAAGATTTTTATTCTTTTCAAAATGCTTATTTGGTTGCCAAATTTGTAAAATTTCCTCAATAATCATCGCAGCAAGGGGGATGGAAAAGACTCCTTTATGGCAAGTCCACATACCCCAAAAGCACCAAAACATGGTCCCCGGCCACCTTCTCGCAGTAAATTTGCTGAAGTGAAGCAAATTGCTGCTGTTCTCTTCCAGGATTTCCAGGATTCAGCATTCCCTTCTAGATGTATGGCACCATCTGCTCTATCGAAGCCCTTATGCAAATCACTAGCTTCTAATCGTGTACTCTTCTATGAGGATGAGTTGTGCCAGGCTGTTGCCGAGAATAAGCTTCGCTGATCTCCTATTGTGGTTTCTATCATATTGCCACTTTTTTGTATTGTGTATAGTCTGTTTTCTCATCCTATAGTAGTCATAGCTCGAAAAGGGCATATGCAATTTTGTAGTTTTGCTGGGCAGTACTAGGTTGCATCAGGGGTGCAGAAATTATGTCTTGGTTGTGGGAATTAAGTTTGCAAAACTGGGTAAATGTATATTTCTATATATTTGAATGGTATATGTTTTAGTTTTTAAAAACTAGTACAATGATCTCTCTACTGCTGGTTTAATAGCATCCTGAGAGGAATGCGAGTCTGCCAGCTAAAAGTGTGCCTCTGATTAAGTTTTGTGTTAACTGTTCAAAAACTTTATCCTCTTTTATTGGTGGAACAGACTTCCTGTTCAATGAGCATCTGCACTGTATAATATTTACAAGGTGAACGAGGCTGGAATCTTAAATCTTTTTGTTAGCTAAAGTACAATTTCACTCTTTGTTTGTAGAAAACCATGGAAATTGAACGTCAATTTACTGTATTTTCTGTATTCATAAATGCTTGTATCTCATACGTATAATCTTACTTGCAGAAAATAATAAGAGAGAAAATTTGCAAATAAGCAACGCTTTATGTTGATTAAAAGAGGAAGGAATATAATGGGGAAAATAACTGATGGGAATTGCTAATTGTAATCCAGTCTGGAGAAGTGATTATCACAGGTGGCTTCT
The DNA here is from genome assembly GCA_019804595.1 of Bruguiera parviflora. Lineage (NCBI taxonomy): Eukaryota > Viridiplantae > Streptophyta > Magnoliopsida > Malpighiales > Rhizophoraceae > Bruguiera > Bruguiera parviflora. Next base: position 13,718,329 of record CM034046.1, on the reverse strand, counting down.
GGGTAGGAAGTGGTTGCCTGTGGCGACACTTTTAGACTGAAATGTGGAAGTGGAACAATTGAAAGGGTTCCTTTATTTTTTGAATGGACCATAGCAGACACACAGAAAGAGGACATAGAGAGAGAGAGAGAGAGAGAGTTAGAGCAGCTTATTCATTACTTGCTTAAGGATTATTGGGACAAGGACCTCGTAGGCCTTCTCTGTTGGATGGAAACTGTCCCAGAAAATATATTTAGAGGCATCCTTGCATGTGTATTTGTCTTCCAAACGATTACAGAATACGCTGACCTCTATATTCCCTGTACCACAACATCCTTTAGTTGCCACTTCGAAACCTGTAAGCACAACAAAGTGTTTTTGTCGTAAAAACATGTAGATCTACGTAGGATGTACTAACTACAAATATTCAAGTGAAGCAGAACCACGACAGACGATGGGGAGGTGATGACTTACCATATTTAGCTGGATTACGAATGATAGAGAGCAGTGGGTTGTAGACATCACCGAAGACAAGCCTGGCGTCTGGAAGCACTTGGTTGAGAGAATCGATTGTTGAGGAGAGCTTGGAATTGAACAGCATTGATGCCTGGTTGTTGAACTCGTTACATTGTCTGTTTGGGCCTCCCGTCAGAGTTCGCTGTGATGGAAGACACCCCATTGGTGGTACACTTAATATGGCAATTCTCCTTGCTCCAAGTCTGTACAGTTCCTGCAACACATGAAGATGATAATGATAGCCGATGACAATTATTTCATCATTCCAATTTAGAATGGCTACAGCAGATTCAGATAATTTCATTTGCTTATCACCAAAGAGACAGATTGCAGTATTGTATGACTATGTGGTCTGGCAGCAGCTTATGAGTTTAATGACGTAGGGGCACTATAGGTATGACTGCTACACCATTTAACTTGAATTACTTTTCACAGGCACTTGATCCTGATGACTTGGGAATGAACCAGCCTTTGATGTTTTTCTACAGTGGTAATAACTACAGGTAAAAGCTTTAAGCAGAAGTAATGACACTACCAACTAATATGAATGAAGCAGTTGGCTGATTCAATAGGGGTGACAAGATCGGACAATCGCGATGCAATTGGTCGGCCAACAGATCAAGAGGCAGGCAGGTTTACAATTATGTATCGCAGGCAAGAAATGATTAAAAATTCTAGAAAAGCCGAGGCAATTCCCATTCCCAAGGCTTAGATGCACAAACTTTGGTCTGATTAAAGTCAGATCATCTATGCCCAGATTAGAAGCCTCTCTGCGGTCTGGCCTTCAATTAATTTTAGGTTAAGAAGAATGGAAAGCAGATGAAAAGGCTTCTAAGTGAAGGAAGACTCTTACACTAAGGGTCTGGAGAAAAAATTAGATATGCCTGCAGCTTTATCCATGCCCATGTTTTTGACAGAGAGGTTGTCTTCTCAATAGAAGCTACTCCACTTCTCCAGTTACTTCGACTCTCGGGATTTAACTCTTGTCCCTCTTTTGGATAGGCTAATTATTGACGCAGGTGATGATTACATCGGTTTTACACAAGCTTAATTATCTGGGGTCGGTCGTGGACACACCTTAAAAAAGCTTGTAGCAGAGTTGATCATCAAGTCAGTGTACGAATTTATATCATACAGAGATTTCCTGATAGGGTAAGTGTTGGAAATATCATTGCTTCCTACGCACACTAAATAGACGCTTTTGAGCACGATGTGCGCTGTTCCTTCCTCTCCCAAAGCCGACTTTATTTTCCCTACGTAATCACTGAACAGCTCTAATTGATCCGACAACGATAGCACTGCCTGGTGCACAGAGAAAAACGACGAACCACTTTCAAGATGGGATTACAAAAAACGGAGAAGAAAGATGCCTGTGGCTGGATGTGGAGACATTACTCACCGCTAATTGGGCTGTGAGAGGGTCGTAGCCGGCACCACCCGAAGCAAAAGTTACGCCGGTCAGGAGGTCCTGAAGCTGCAGGCTTGGATCAAGATAAGCAGGCAAGAGCTCTTTTAGATCAATTTCCTCGGCTGAAAATTGTTAAGAGAATACTTACGTCAACCGTGCACGATTAGATTTCGAGTAGTGATCATAATCCAGCTGAAACGATGACGCAGGTTATATGATAGTATTGTGCTGTATATTTTGAGCCCGTCTCCACGAAGATATCATATATTATATTATTGGGATTTATTTTCAACGTAAAAGTTGATGGCCTTCCTTATCCTGCATTAAATCAAGCCACTTCATCTCTTTATCATGTGAGCCTGTCACATTATTCAACTTGAACCTGCCGCATTGAGTAGCTTGCCGAAGTTTTTTATTTTTTTTAAATTATTTTTTATATTATATATATATATATATATATTTATTTTTTATTTTTTGAGCTACAGAAGAGAAAAGACTGGCTATGTTGCAACGCGCTGACTAGCAAGCCACTTAGGCCATATTAGCTTGGAATTGGGTTTTCTGAAAGCATTTATGTATCAATTTCAGGACTGTCATCAAGATATTTAAAGAAAAATTGTGAATGGAAGCAGAATGGAGAGAGAGAGAGAGAGAGAGAGAGAGAGAGAGGAGGAGGAGGAGGAGTCCTCAGCCAGCAAAGTACGTTTAAGACTACCTATAATGTCAGAGGGAACCTTTCCATTGCTAAACCTTCCAGTTGGTTGTCCTCCCATGAGGTCCCTCCCATAGGGTGGGAAGTTGCTCTTAGCAACAGTTTTGAGGTTGTTGTTGTTGCCTGCATCCACTATGGAATCTCCAAACACCAAAATTGCCGGAACACCTAAATTCTTAGCTGAATACATGCCGGAAGCATTATATAGGGGAAGAAGACTGCTAGCCACAACAAGAGCATAGTAAAATATAAGCCAAAATTGAGCGGCAGGTTTTTCAAAGAAAAACTTCATCGTTGTCAGGGATAACGATAGCAGTATTGCAAAGGGCAAATGAAAATGTACTCACATTGAAGCTGACGATATAGCTATTTATTGGACTCAGAAAGTACATGGCAATTAGTTGACAGTTGGCTTGTTCTTTAATTGTGGAATTTTCTGGGTTTGATTTTGGTGCCATGGCCGCTTATGGTAACTTTTAGTGGTTGCTATGTGAAAGCAGTATCTTAGAAATGCCACCGCAGTGGTTTCACAGAGCCCGTACTTTTCCGGGGAGATTAAATGCCCCAACACTCGTGTGGATATGCGTCTGCCCCGTATTGAAAAACTGTCTGACACAAGCAATGGTACACCATCCTAGCAGTTTGGTTATTATTTACCCCATATTGAAAAATTGTTACCGAATTATATAATATTAAATTTTAAATTTATTAATATTAAAACTATAAAAAATTTATTTTAATTTAATAATATTTAAATAATAAAATTTTCTTTTAAAAAAAAAAAAAACTAGATGTAGACTGGTGCAAGCAACTCTCAGCTAAAATTTACAAGTGAGATAACCCACCACATATCTGCCAAACAACTTTAAAAAACATTAAAATAAAATAAATAAATAAATAAAAAGAAGCACGGTTAGATGTTTTCTCAAAGGGGGCCAAGGACATCAGATTAAACTCACACTAGCCTGGCCATATAGGAAATGCTTTTAAGATCAAATATCGGGGCCGCTGGCCAGCATATAAAATTTAAAAGTGATATGTTTGTATAGTCTCTACAAGGTAAATCCAACATCTAGGACTAAGAACGAATTACCATTAAACTGGGAATATGGTAAAATAACTCTTAATTGCAAAACTACCCTTTGATGGGTGTTGCAATGGCTCCATTTGTAATATGTCTATCTATTATTTTGGAGATTTATAATTTTTCTTTCTGTTTTGCCGGATAGATAGAATTTCAACGAAGTAGATTTACAAGAACTATTGAATTCAATTCTAGCTTTTCAATACAAAACAATAACGATTGATCTCTATCTATCGAATTTGAAATGTTTTTAGATCTCGAATTTGAAATCCTCCTTCGTTAGTGTAATAAATAATGTTTATTGTAATACAGAATTCGATACGTATATGATCAGATATATAGGCAGTTAACGGCCACTCGTATTTTATTTGTGTCCGAAATTCCTAATTCAAATTAAAATGTACAATGGTTTGATAAATAAGATTCTTCTTTTCTTAATTAAAAAAAAAAAATCAAATGTGTCCCTTTTCGCTTGAGTATTTATGAAATTCATGGTGGGTTTTCTTTTCTTTTTTTTTTTTCTTCATATTTCCATATATTTATATAAGTATATATAAGTTTATTGTCATTTATATGATATGCATATGAATCAAAAAGCGGAAATGGCAAGATAAGCTGGGTATATCAATGGAGAAAACGAAATAAGCATGTGGAAAAACAAGATAAAGATTCTCTACACTGACATTGTAAACTAATTGAAAGAAATGCAGCGCAATTATAATTGCTCATAACTAATGTATAATTTTTATCTTATCATATGTTGCACGAGAGTATAGGCATTTCAGATGTTATAGGAGTTATACAAAATAAAAAAAATAAAAAAAAAAAGAAGAAGAAGAAGAAGATTTTTTTTTTTTTTCCTTATAGTCTTATTTTTTATGATAAGAAAACACTTTTATTTCAGTTCTAACAGAATATGGGTCTCCAAAACGCAACGTCGTTACGAAGCGCGATTCTCTCTTTTCTTTTTCTTTTTTTTTTTTTTTTTGGTTAGGTCAAAATGATCGAGAAAGAGTCAAACAGTAATTTGAGTTTGACCTCCGGTGGATTAAAGAGGGGGGGAGAAAGGAGAAGGTCATATAGACTAGGTGTAAATTCTAGCAATTTATGACCCGCCATACGACCCGTTATATAAATAGATACCCCGTTCCTTTCCATACCCCGTTCTTTTTCATTGTGTAGATTCTCCTAATTTATGGCCCGCGGTACGATCTATTTTATAAATATGTACATGTTCCTTTCTATACATATTTCTTTTCATTGCATAAATTCTCCCAATTTCTGACCCACCATGCGATCTGTTATATGAATAGACACATGTTCCTTCTTTCCATTGTGTAAATTCTCCCAGTTTACATATAAATAGACACATGCGATCTATCCGGGGGGTTTTTTTTTTTTTGTGTTTTGTTTTTCTTCGAAAAGGGGAAGAAACAAATTTTATTTTCTCACCCATTTAAACAATCAAATTACCATTATATTTATTCCCTTTTCTACTTCTTCTTCCCTCTAGCATTGGGTAGACCTCATACGTATTTTTGGTTTCATTTCTTCTGGAACAATCACAAACACCTTATTTATTTATTTATTTAATTTTATCGTGGATCTGCTACCAGTTACGAATAATTATGTGGATTGGTACGAATTTGCAACAAACGCGAACTGTTTCCGTCAATATAGCATATTTTGGAATATTTATAGCATCTTTGTTATGTACGCCCGTTTATTCATCGTTAAAGAATTTGAACTCCTCGAATTTGCCTTCGAGGCATGCTTCGGATAATTCAAATCGAAGAAGCAATTGGATGTCACCAATCGAGGCCCATATGACATCACCAATCAACAGAAATACTCCCAGACCCCACCCCTCGTCGTATATTCCATACATCACATTAGATAGATATTATATTCATGGAATACGATTCGCTTTCAAAATACCTTGGTGGGGAAGTACTCCGAGACCCCACCCCCCTGTCGTATATTCCACACATCACATTAGATAGATATTATATTCATGGAATACGATACCTTGGTGGGGAAATGCTAGACGCACTATACTCAAAATCTCGGGCTGAAGAACGTGGAGGTTCGAATCCTCTTCAAGGCATAACGTTGAGAATACGCGTTGAATGAGCAATTCAATAAGAGATCTCGGAATAAGTTTGGCAGTGGATCAAGAAATAATAAGTGGCAAACCTTCCTCTTCCTATCACATGATACACGAATTCAATTTTCATTTCATCCTTTTAAACTTTAACAGCAACTCAAGCACCTATGCTCGTTGAATAAGCAATTCAATAAGGGATCTTGGAAGAATAAATTTCATACTGAACTATAACGACTTCAATAGTTAAGTGTCATGTTCCTGTTTCCTGTGCATTACCACGTAGATATCATTGTTTAATGGCGTATATTCCGCTCTCTATTTCCGAGTGAACGTTGATTTTGATTACTTTTCATACCCATATGGCTTGCATTTCTCATACGCATAGTCTGGTTTACAGAAAAATAGTAAGAGTGAAAATATGCAAATAAACGGCAACTTAGGTTGGTAAAAAAAAAAAAAGAAAAAAGAAAAAGGAGCATGCTACCATTTGCGGACGCTGACAAGAACTGGTAATTGTGGTCCAGTCCGGAGAACCGATGAACACAGTTGGACTCGCTTGCAAAATGCTTCCTTGTAGACAGCAGGAGATTGTTTGTCATCTCCACTTTTGAACTGACACATGGGAACAGTTGAGAAAGTTCCTTTATTGATGGACAAATTTGTAGCTGCCATAGCAATCGCATTGACGCTATTTGGCTCGTGGGTGCATTGGCTGTTTCTGAAAAAGTTTTAGTACCTTTCTTTCCCGGCTGTTATTATCAGAATAGGGCAGTGCTCATGCAAGCGAATATGAGTCAGAATAGCTCATGCAGAACCGTTGAGACAAGGACTCGGAAAGCCTTCTCGGCCGGATGGCATCTGCTCCAAAATATATACTTCGAAGCGCCCTTCCACGCGTATCTGTCATCCAAATGATAATAAAATATGCTGATCTCTATATTCCCTGTGCCTTGGCATCCTTTAGTTGCCTCTTCAAAACCTGAAACCACAACGAAATGCCATGCTGCTTCAGTGTCTCAACTTCAAAGATCGTCCACTCCCAGAATTACTTACGAGGATGCAGGTTTGAGTTATGGGTCACATTAACTACTAAGAGCCAAGTAAATCTGAACAGGAACAATTGAGGGAGATGCGGCAAATTACCATATTGCGCCTGATTTTGAGTGAGGGAAAGCAGTGGGTAGTAGATATAAGCATAGAGCATCAGTGGTCGAGGAAAGAAAGCTCCGAATCGAAGAGGAATGCTGCTTGGTTGTTGAACTCATTGCATTCTCTGTTTAGGCCTCCCGCCAGAATTCGCTGTGATGGCACACAAGCTGTCCGTGTTTAACTTAATACAGCAATTCTTCTTGCCCCAGGTCCATGGAGTTACTGTCAAGTGTTAGCACGTGAAGATTGTACCCAGTGACAATTTGTTCGTCGTTGCTTTTGTATTTTTTGTATTTTGGGTAAGTTCATCATTTCACGTTTACTTCTTCAGCTAAATTTGCAACATCATTCTGTTAAAAAAACAAAAAAAGAAGAAGAAGAAGAAGAAGAAGGCCATACAAATCCACTCGTAGATATTTCCATTTTTCCGAGTCATCGAAGAGACAGTTAGCATTATTATACTACTGTGTAATTTGCCCCTGCTTATGATGAATTTAATGTTGTGGAGGCACACTAGCTCCGAATTCTACGACAGGACTTCAATTAGTTGCCAACGCGTACTTGATCCTGAATTGTGCGTGAACCGGCACCTCATGTCCCTGCCGAAATGGTCATACCCAGTAGATTATACAAGACCTTAAGCAGAAATAATGGCACCGGCTAACTTTGATAAATAAAGCAATTGCCGGCGATAAGATCTGGACAAGTTGTCATGCAATTGGCCAACCGACAAAAGTTTCCGATACAGCAGATCGATGCGGGTGTGTACGTTGACCTAATAATAATAATAATAATAATAATAATAATAATCATCGTCATCATCCTAATCATCGTACTAATGGGATTGAGAGTCAACTCAATACCTGCAAAGAAAGCAAAGAGATGACTAAGTGGTTCAATTGAGATGGCGTCATTGGCACTGCGGGGAAATTGAAATTAAGAGAGAGAATTAACTTATCCTCGCTCAGAAAATAACAGACAAATGTCAATTGAATTTTAATGACTATTTATGACGTCAATTTTGCGATTAATGAATTTTAATGACAATGGAGCAGCAGACAAAGACGTGTATTAACGCGATATTACCTTGTTCGGGCAGAAATGATAAAAGGGATGAGATTGGCGTGCGTGCCAGTCTGGCTTTATATTCATGTCCATCGGCTTAGATACACCAGATCGAGAGAGGTCTTAAGAAAATTCAAGCGACCGACCGGGCACGCTTTAAGGAGCTGGATTCGACGGTTGGGCCCTTGGAATTCGAATTTTGATGCCCGGAGCTTGATTGGGTTGGGTGGGGCTGAGATTGATTTGAGGTTAGCACAGAGAGACTAAACATGGATATATTAGTGTCACGCGGCTTTGTCCAGCCCGGCACGGTGACGCCCTGAAATTGAGTATAATTGAATTAAACAATAAGTAATTAAGAAAAATTTTGTAAAATTAGCATATTTTCAGATATGGGCTGGGCCGCTTTCAAGGGATAATGATTGTTGTAATACCTTTTTTTTTTGTTTTTGGTTGATAGAACGAATTGGGTTTCACCTCCCGACAATCCATTGGGTTGATATCGTGGTATCAACTCAAAACGATTTGATAGTCCAAGGAAGAAACTCATGGGCTGACAGCCATCCATCAAGAAATACGAATTCAGTTCATCTTCGTGCAAAAAAAGCATGGCAATTAAAACCTTCTTCCTCCTCGTCAATTTTCCAAATATTATTGGGATATTTTACTCGTTTTTGCAATTATCCACTAATTAATTGCAAGCTTCAGAAGTACACATCATGCAAATTTTGGCCTTAGTTAATGAATGAACACTTAAATAAGTTGTATATTGGGTATAAAATTTATAGAAATAATTAAAAAAGAAAAAAAAAACTATTCACATTGTAACTTAAATTTTGATAGGAACTAAAAAACAAGATTGTTTGTCATATTCTTTACAAGTAAGGGGAAAAATAAATAGAGAGAGAGAGAGAGAGAGAGGGTGATGTTTGTTTGTTTTTTGTTTTTTTGTTTTTTTTCCTTCTGTTTTCGATCAAGGTAAATTAATACGCATAAACACATTAACTTACCAAGGAATAGGTCATTAATATTAATATTAAGAGTGCTTGAGAGAGGAATGTTGGTCCAGTGAGTCTAGTAAGATTTACTTATTAATTAACTAAACAATTAATAATAATATTGTTATTATTATTATTATTATTGACAAGAAACACTGCAAGATCATTTAGCAGAACATAAAAACGTGATTAGTGGTACATTATGAATTCATTCTAGTGGAATGAATCCAAAATAGGAAAAAGAAGCCCGAGTAGGATCCGACACCCGAAGAAAGTGGAACGTGGGTTGGGGGAGGAGTCCGCGATCCATCCTCCGATTGGTCCGCTATTTAAAAAAAAAAAAATTTTAATTTTTGAAACGAGAAAAAAGCCGAGAAGTAAAATACGAAAAATTTAAAATAAGAAGAGAATTTTATTTATTTATTATTATTATAAACAGAAGAGAGAAAAAAAAAAAAAAAAAAAGAGAAAGAAGAGAAAAAAGGAACAAAAGAATCGGGAGTGGTTGGTTGGCTGAACGAACGCTTCAACGGCATAATTTCCCGGCCACCTAAGACCCAAACGTCCCCTCTTTCCCTTTCCCTGTCCCTTTCCCTTTCCGTGCTTTTCCTCTCCTCTCCTCTCCTCTCAGATCTCTCTCTCTCTCGCTCTGTTTTCTGGTTCTGAAGCTCTGTGATATTTCCCTCTTAAGATTTCTAATTTCTTTTCGCTGATTTAATTCCACATTTCTCCGATTCTTCTTGGGGTTTCCCTCAACATTTTGTTTTTTTCGGAATTATCTTTATTTATTTATTTGGTGGGCGGGTTTCGTTTTCTCTGTAATTAATTATGTGCCATCAATGGCGTATTGACGGACAAGTGTTGTTGGTGGCGGCGGGTTTGTGTTTGTCCTCAGGTGTGAAGATCTGAGGCCTTTTTCTTTCTTTCTTTTTTTTTTTTTTTGGTTTCTTTTCTATATTATTCCCGTTTATTCGCTTCAAAAACCCAAAAAAAAAAAAAGGGACAAAGAGAAAGAAAGATGAGCGCTTCGAGGTTTATAAAGTGCGTGACGGTCGGAGATGGTGCTGTGGGTAAAACTTGTCTCTTGATTTCTTACACCAGCAACACCTTCCCTACGGTAATTTTCTTCCTTTTCTTCTGCTTTCATTGTTTTTTTTTTGGGGGGGGGGATTATTTATCTTATTTTGTTCTTTCTTGGGTAGAATTCCCAATTTCTTTCGGGTGTTGATTTGCGCTTAAAACACAATGATTTAGAGGTTTGGATCGTTATATGGGTCTATGATAAAAAATGAAGCTTGCCATTTCGTTTCATCCCAGGATGTTTTTTCTTTTCTTTTTTTTTTGGGTTTCCTTCTTTCTTGGGATCATAGAATTAGGGTTAGACTCAAATTTTAATAAATGCCTGATGAATGCGTCGAAGATTTGGTTGGGACGATGATTTTTGATTGACCCTTTTGTTTTGTGAGGCTTATTCTCCCTTCAATTTTTTGAAATCGGATATGGATAAAAATCTCAGTTTATTTGTGTTTTAGTTTGAAAGTTAAATTTTGATTTTGATTTTTTTTTTGCATGTTTAATGTGTTATAAAACTCTTTGAGGATAATAACTGAAATATGGCAAGCATTGTCTTATTTCTTTTGCATTTTCACGTTAAACAGGATTATGTGCCAACTGTTTTCGACAATTTCAGTGCAAATGTGGTCGTCAATGGCAGCACAGTCAACCTGGGGCTGTGGGATACTGCTGGTAATTTTACTGAAGATCTTTTTGCGATTTCCTTTTCCTTTCTTTTCAGTTTCTGAGAATGGGGTTGGCGCGATGTCAAGAAGAAAAACATAAAGAAAAGAAAGAAAACGGGATACTTTATCTTAGACACATTTTGCCTTGGGTCTGAGTTTGTTGCTGTTTGAAACAGGGCAAGAGGATTATAATAGATTAAGACCTTTGAGTTACCGTGGGGCAGATGTTTTCATACTGGCATTCTCTCTCATTAGCAAGGCCAGTTATGAGAATGTTTCAAAAAAGGTATGGATCTTCCATTGTGTTTTCCAAGTTAAGATAATTTTGTTCCTAGACATTGAACATATTAACTAGTACCTTATTTGGCTTCGTTTCCAGTGGATTCCAGAGTTGAAGCATTATGCACCTGGTGTTCCAATAATCCTTGTTGGAACAAAGCTCGGTAAAATCTTTTTTCTACTGATGTTTCTGTATCAGTTCTCTACTCTCTTGGTTTGGTTGATCTTCTCTATTGGGAGCAGCATAACAATATGATGCTCGGTCTCTTTCCTGTTGCTTCTTGCACATATCGAAATATTTAAATTATGAGGATACAGTACATGATTTTCCATGTGAACTGCTTTTTCCAAAATTTCTCTTGATAGAAATCAAATCAAGTTTATTGGCTTAATCATTGTTATTGGACCATGCATCAATTTCTTGGCAATGGTGTTTTAAGACACTGATGAGGAAGTTTGTTATTACCTGTCTAATGAGTGTTGGTGAGAATATGTGATTATATATGAGCATCTTCCATGTTCACTGAGGAACTTACATGGGATCTCCCTCTATCTTTCCCTCATGGATAACTGGTCAAGGTTGTGTTTTATGCAACTTGCTTCATTTTTGGTATGTTGTGGCCATACTTGCATAAACTTTGTCACAAGGAAGTGTTTTTTCCTCAAATGTTAGCTTTTAGTTGTACAGCTGCTTCCACAGAAAGCTAGGTACTAAATTATAGGTACAGTTGGTTTAGCTGCAGCATAGGGACTACTCTTTCCTGGGTGGGTTTTCTCTCCTCTTTGTCCATGCCTGTCCTAATGTCTTATATCTAAGTAGTCTATATAGTTTAGCTGCAGCACATGGCCCATTCATTCCTGGGTTGTTTTCTCTTCCTCTATTTTTTTGGACCACCATCTCTGAAGTTGCTTGGAAGATAATCTGTTACCGCATTTATGACTTAATGGAACCATTTTCTACAAGATACTTGTGATTGCAGGTTATGAAGGAAATTCCTAGGCTACGATGATTTTTAATTTGGGAGCATCCAATGGAATTTATATTTGTTTCTTTTTTGGGGTGTTTTCAAGTGTCAATTACCATTTGGCATGTCATCTTGTTCTTATCGATTTTCTTTTTTATGTTTGTAATGTATGCTTATGAATTGCGCTTGTCCATATGTATGAGGTGGGAGGGGAGAGAGAGAGGATTGCTGCCTCATAAACCATTTTTCTTTCCATGCATGACAAAATGTTTGATTTGGCTTTGATGCTTATGATTGCTTATAGTTGGAATTTGGTGCTAAAAATTTCATTTCCCGTTGTTATACTTTTTGTGAATATCTGTTTTATTAGAAGGTGAATTGGCTTGATTTTTGAATCAATTGCATATGTGCAATGATTCCATATTCTATCTGAGTGATTCTCTTGATGTTTTCCTTACTTCATTGTGATTTAAAATGAGCCAGATCTTCGAGATGATAAGCAGTTCTTTATAGACCATCCCGGTGCTGTTCCCATCACCACCGCTCAGGTAAAAATATATGCATGGCATGGTCTCACAGATTATACAAGCATGTTTTTCCTTTGGTGCATGGAAGTTCTTGATTGTTACTTTGTAACCATTGTTGTCTTTTGCTTTGTATAAAAGGGAGAAGAGCTGAGGAAACTGATAGGTGCACCTGCTTACATAGAGTGCAGTTCAAAGACACAGCAGGTATGTCCCTTGTAAATCTTTACTTGTCATTGTCTGTAATTAGGGTCTTACAGCTGAGGGAAAATTCAATTCTTGCAGAATGTGAAAGCAGTTTTTGATGCAGCCATCAGAGTTGTCCTTCAACCTCCTAAGCAGAAGAAAAAGAAGAGCAAAGCACAAAAGGCCTGTTCGATATTGTGATTGGATTAAACAAAGGAGTTAAACAGCCTCTGTGCTGCCTACATTTTCACATCTATGTTCCTCTCTCCCTTGAAGAAGCTTAAATGATTTGGAGCATCAGGCAGTTTGTAATCTGCTATCTATCCTGGATTGTTCTGGATGTCTCTCCCTTAAATTACACGATTGCTCATCTTCATTTTCGTGACTACTGGTTTTGATATGTTTTATGTATTAACAGACTGGAATATCCCCATCTAGCTAGACAACCTCTTGTCTCACCGTTTTTTCTTCAACTTAGTATGGTTTTTAAGGGCATGTCGTTGTTATGTCAGTTACATTTGAAAGTTTATCAGCAACTTGCTAGTTTCTGATTGAAGAAAAGCAAATTGTGGGTCTCTTTCGGCTATTTACGTGATCTGGCTGCATTGGCTGTTGTTTTTGTCTTGTTCTCGAAGAAATAGCTTCCTGCCATGTTTGTTAACTGGTATCATTTATCAACATGCTTGTAGCGGGCTTTAGAAGACTGGACCGAAGAGATGGGCCGGTGATGGCGATGGCCGGCTCATTGATTGCTATAGGAGATCAAATGGCATGGTCTATTTTTGTTGGATCCCAACCTTGTTCAGGATTGTGCACTTAACACGAACTCAGTGTAGGTTTTGGAAATGTCACAAGAATGATAGTGAACAGTGTAATCAATTAAATACTGAATGGGTATTGAGTAAAAACAGAAAGTATCCTTAGCTCAAATCCTCGTTTGTCACGCATTCTTGCTGCTTCTTCCTGACACCAGAGCTGAAGTTCTGTTGTCACATTCTGTTTAAAAAGGCCTGTTGACGGCCGGCAATACCCGCCGCCAGACATTTTTCCTCAACTTCGAAGCCAGTCAGCTATCATTCTGTTTTGAGTTTTGCATTACTTGTATTTAACAAATCAGTTCAGCGTTTAGGCCTTGGGTTTCTTGACTCCTTCGTTTCCGTTGAACGGATGCTTCGGTAGTCGATGCCTCTGTGTTTCTTTGAGTTAGAGCACGAGATTACGAGGAAAAAGACCCACTTTCTTACACTACGGCCATTCTGCATTTTTTCTCTTTTTTTATTAAATTTTTATTCTATAAGATAATTTTCCTTTTTTATTTTTTTTAACCAAAACTCAGTAGCTGTGAACCCGTATCCTTCAAGTCATGTCCCAGGTTTAGCCCACGAGTGTGGAAGGTAATACATTATATTAGTGAAAAAACAAAAAGGAAAAGGGAGGCTCTGTTGAATTGTAATCTTCCATTCTTCCTTGGAGCAATTGGCTCCCACAAAACTCAACCCCGCAATTAAGATCCCAATACGTGGAGGAGTTCGCCTATAACAAACTAGAAAGAGACAGAAATGGCTGCAATGCTAACCAACAGATCCCCCGCACTTGCGCATTAAGGAAAATTAACAGGACATAAACATCACAAGGTTACTTCAGAATGGTAGTGTAAATGGTAATGCATATATATCAGCATCAGGCAAGTAACACTTTCGGGGATAAGGAGTCGAGTCTCCATGGCTTAAACCCACACTGCCAGCTTCACAAACGTCAAGCCTGCAGTTTCCTTTCCGTGGTCGTGTAGACTCCAACAGCCATTCCTGATTATCCAAATCAGTGTACTCCTCCCACTGCATCAGAGGTGGAACCCAATTCTCAACAAGATTTCTGAATTTTAGTGCTAAATCAGGGGAGCAACTGCCACATAATTTTGTTGGCAGATCCAACTTAGCTTGGCTGGCAAATATAGCAGATGCTCCGGAAGGCAAGGGGGCCTTTTCTTTGTTGAACCCTAAAGTCGAATTATGGCAAGTACTTTGTGAAGTAGAACAGGGATGCTCTTCCTGCTCTCTGCCAGGTAAAGGAGCAGGTTCATGTATCCATTGGATAGAGGCATCATTAGACATTCCCGAGGCAGAGCAAGGCTGTTCCTTGTTGGATAGCACTTCTGGATCTTTATGCCTTTGAAAAGGCAGCCGGATCCGAATAATGCTTCCTTCACATTAGGAACAACAATTTTCAACAAAAGATATCAGTGCTCATGTGAAGCAAACTAACCCAACAACTAAACAGCCTCCCCTGCAAAAGGAAGAAACACACAAACACTCACCAGGATTGTGCCTGCCATCAAGGGGCGTGCCCTGCTTTTGTCTTCTGTTACTCTTCAGAGTACTGTCCAAAGAGTTCTGGGAACCACCTGGATATCCTTGTTCTTCAGTCACACTACTCTTGTCAGAATGTTCCCTTTCATTATCTCCATTCTTCTGAAACCCTCCTCCTTTCTGACCTTCTTGACTGCTCTTATCCCTTTTCCTCTTTTTATGACCGTGCTTTTCACTTTCAAACTCTCCACTTTCCTGAGTGTAATCTTTTTCTTTTTGTTTCTTTTCTTTCTTCTCCCTTTTTTTATCCTTTTTCCTTTCTTTCTTGGCCTTCTCTGCCTCTCTTTGCACCTACAAATTCACAGGGTAACAACCAGCTTGAGAACACAGTGGCAAATGCGAGCAGAAACACAGCTCCACTGATTACACTTCTTCGTAAAGCTCAGAGTCATGCTCGAACACCAAGTGGCAGCACGGTGAACATTCACCAGAAACAATTCTAACATGTCATAAACTACTCTAAGAGACCTTCAATGTGCTTTAAGTTTTAACAATGTGGACGTAGAAAATCAAGTACTCCCAAAGAGAATTCAAAAGTATGAGATTGTTCCAGACGATCAATAATTGTATAGTCGAATGATAAAAGGATCGTCCTCCTACAAATTGGCCCCGTAATCTTTCAAAACTTTTTACGGCAAACGCGATGTGCCCAACATCGAAATTACGCAGTATCTGAAGATTTATTTTAATTTGTGAAGAAAAATCCCAAAAAGCTCAATATCTTTATCCATAAAAACAGGTCGAAAATGAGGAATTACAGTAAATTTTAAGAAAAACCTAAAAC
This sequence comes from Bruguiera parviflora, assembly GCA_019804595.1. NCBI lineage: Eukaryota > Viridiplantae > Streptophyta > Magnoliopsida > Malpighiales > Rhizophoraceae > Bruguiera > Bruguiera parviflora. Next base: position 13,702,468 of record CM034046.1, on the reverse strand, counting down.
TATCAAAATCTTTTATGCAAATTAAATACCGATCGAAAAATTGAGCACTTAGAAGTTTTCTTCTTGTTCCTCTTTTTTTTTTTTCCCTGTCTCTCTCTCTCTCTGCCATCGATGAAGATATGCAAAATCCAATAAAAGAGGATGCATCAATCAGGCAAAATGATCGAAACGCCAGCGGAACAGTTGAGCACAGAAAAGCAAAAATCGTTTTCAAGGCTCAACAAACCTTAATCGATTCAATCAGTGCGTCGTCGCGGATGCCCTTCTCCTCGTACCCAGGAGGAGGGTAGGGGAAGCACCGAGACATCTCTCTCTCTCTCCCTCTCTCTCTCTCTCTCTCTCTCTATAATTAGCACCTGCAACGCCGCCCAAACACAGCCTTTCGAATGAGCCGTTCGTACATCCAACAAACCCTAGTTTCAGATCTGATCCGGGATCAACCAACAACAGACGCCAGTAACTAACTAGGGTTTTAATCTACAGAGAATCGCGGCCAGCTGCCTTTGAACCAAGCAGTCAAATTTTGATTTTAGGGTTCCAGATCTAGGAGAGGGAGGCCAGAAGACCGAGAGAATATTCGAGTGGCCTCCTCAGATCCGCAAACCGAACACACAAAGACCACGATGGGGAGGTATTTATAGAACGAGCGGCCCCTCGCTCGACGCGTTTGGAAACACGGACAGACGCGCAGCATAGGACGCCGTAGGACCGACTACGAAAAAACAAATATTGGGCCCGGCGTGTTCGGGCAGTCGTGAGCCAATAAGGCCCTCAAGGGAGCCACACGGCATGCTCAAAAAGATTGGTAAATACAAAGAATCATAAAAATAATTTATATTATATTTTTAAAAAAATTTATACTAAAAAGTAATATTTTATATAATATAAAATAATTTTATATTAATATTTTCTTTTCTCTTCTAATTGATATTAAAATTTTTATTTTTAGCAGCTCTCAAACCCCCCGACTTTAACAAGTATGACCAATGAGATTTTTCAGTAATATGTTATATAAATGTTTATTATATTATTATAAAATTTATTTATATTATATAAAATAAAATTAATTTAGTGAAAGATATTTTGTGTATAATATGCATTATTTTTATAATTTTTTGTGTACATAAAATTTATATTTATAGAGATTTTTTCAAAAAAATTAAATTTTTTATTTATTCTTTAAGTTAATAAAAATAAAATTTTGTTAATTTGTTGATTTTTAATTTAAAATTAAAAACTCAAAAAAGGTAAACAAAAAAAATTACATCTTATTTTTAATTTGAGTTAACACTTTTGTTTAGTTTATATTTATTTAATTTTTATAAAGTTGGCTAATTCATATTGTTTAGCCATTACTACAAGTTTCAACAAATGATACAATACAACTTTTCTGTTTTTGTACATTTGAAACTTAAAAAAGAAATATAAGTTTTTAGTTAAATAAAATCTCATCGCTTAAGATATTATTTTTTAAGATAAATTATATATTTTTTATTTTTTATTTTGATAAATTAAAAATATTAAGTTAATAAAAATAATTATTAAATTAGTAAAAAATAACGATTATTGTATGAAAAATAATTTTCATTTAAATAAGTAAAGGTTATTTTCTCTAAATATTGTGATAAGTGAAGAAAATAAAGTGTAAAGTGCAAATCAAAGAGAAAAACAATTACTTATTAATTATTACTAATTTTATTAATAATTAACTAACTATATCTTTATTTTTTAATTATTAATTATTGGTTAAAAGTCAATTTTATTATAATTTTTTAAAATTATAAGAATTAAGGGGAATTTTTTTATATATTTTTAATTATAATAATAATAAATTTATATTAAATTTTTTAATTTGATTATTGTAATTTAATGTTATAATAATTAAAATTATATATATATATATATATATATATATAGAGTAACAATATAATTAAATAATAAAAACTAATTTATTTTTTTATAAAAATGTTTCTTAATAAATATCTTTTATAAATAAATTATTTTTTAACAAATAAACAAATTCTAAGCAAAGAAGTTTAGGTAGACTAACGAGTATGTTTTACATTATTTTGTTAACATTATAATCAGACCCACTAATCATTATGATCCTTAGCAACGAAATAATGTAATGCATGCTAACTAGCACAAATTCAACCAAAATTTCTTTGTCGTATGTCTTTAGGAACCATTTCGTGTGAGACTTTCTCAAATTCTTGGCCCAGTATAATGAACTTTTCTTTAGCAAGACATAATGTAATAATGTAAAATGTATTTACTAAAACACGCATAAATAGAAAACGAAAATGTCCATAGCAATCCAGAGGGTTACTTAATCACACATTAGCAATTCACATAACCACGCAAGCATTGGGGTTTTCGTCGCTGAAGGCGGTGATGGTTCCGACTTTGAACCGAGTGGCACGGGCAAGAGAAGAAGCCTGCGGATCCTCCAGCACGTTCCCAGCATACCCTGGTGGGGCCTCCTTGTCGTAGACCCCCGGCGCGTATGGGTGAGGCACGACGTCGTATGGGACATACGGCCAGAACTCGGCCTTCTTCCCCGCCCGATGCCTGACCCGGTGCAGGACCTTGTCGGGCTCCACGTATCCGACCACGGTGAGCTTATGCTGCTTGGGTTCCACTCCTACCCGCGTCACTCCTTTCATTCCTTACACATACTTCTTCACTTTTCTCTCGCATCCTTCGCAATCCATTCTCACTTTAATCTCCACCCTCTCTCTCTCTCTCTATATATATATATAAAATAAAGTGATAATATAGTTAATGAATTCTTGCATGTATGGGATGAGGAAGATGCATACTTAAAACAAAGAAAATAAATGGGGGTGTAGGTTAAAAGATCAAACCTGCAATTGCTTGCGTTTTTTAAGCTTGTTAAGATTACCATGGTGAGGCCAGTCACATAGTTCAGGGACGTAGTCCAGAAAACCCATCGCCGGTAACAAGAAACCCGGTAGTAAAGTTGGCTCAAAGTGTGTTCTACGTCGTGAGACTTCCCTCGCCAGCAAAGGAGCAAAGCAGAACCATGTAAAGATTGCCACCCATGGGACTTTCGAAGTCGTTCGCGAAGTATTTTTGGGCACGTTGCTGCTCCGGATTGACCGACGCGTTCGTTCTTGCACACATGTACCATTTAAACACCGAACACGTCAGAGAGTGATTGGGGAAGCAATTCGAAGTACATGCAGGGACCATCTAGTCCTAGGGACCATTTCTTCCGCCGCCACGTGCTTTAGGATAATCCGAGAAATGGCGTCGGGGCATTCATTTCAAGCTACGGGCTTGCCCCGGCAATGTGCATTGGTGAGACAAGTAGCACTCGGGTGGGGTCTGCCATGCGTAAACTCTATTAGGGGAAAATTACGAGTGGTGGTAGATGAAACAAAAACTCAGGGTCGCCTGCACCTTAGATTTAACATGAATTATCGTCATTGTTACTACAATTCTCTTTATTCCCCGAGAATGCTGTGACTTGTCTTCATAAACATTTTTTTTTCCTCGTTGATAATTCTCTTCATTTTATCTTTATCTTGCAATCCGATTCTCAGTCAGGCTCGAGAGAATCTTCTACATGCGCTAGTCTGGTACATTGAAATCGCATGCCCAATTTATTGCAATCCGAACAACCATTTGAATGGCTGAGAGTGGACGAGACTGGTATACTTCGTTTAAAATGCTATAAATCTTTATTATGAAAAGGTACTTAAACGTAGACATAGAATGATTGATCGCACTTGGGATTTTTCCCGGAAGGAAAAGCAAGCCGAAGAGGAGAAGAGATTACTGTATCCATCATTAAGTTACAAAGCAATTGACAGGGTTACAAGGCAGTAAAGACCATCTGAATAAAGACTACTAAAATACACAGTGTAAAGGCGACGACTTGCGTACAGGCAAAAAGATTTAAGAATCACAACCTGCAAAATGCACGTAGTGTATCGTCAAGAGCTTTTCTATCATAATCACCTGTGAATACACAATTGCCCAAGGGACCTCTCAGAAGAATAAGCCTCAGCAGCCCATCGGCGACCTTCTTATCAACCTGCCACGACAGAAGAGCAGGCACATTAATGAGGATACGAGATGTCCAGACCCTTGATCACAGTGGGAAATAGCATATAACTCTTACTGCCATTACGGACTTGAACATCTCCACTGTCATGGTCTCTGGTGGAGCAGTCGGTAACTTGGCCTGTTGTAGAATGTTGTGGACTCGTTTTACTATAGAATCATCAATCCAACCAAGGCGGTAAGACAAGTCAACAGCCATGACCTGAAAATTAAGAAACAAGCAAAATCACCATGAATGAGACACGAAGGTGAGCAAGGTATGCATCGATAAAAACTGAAACATGAAGGTAGCACATGTAGTACCGTGCCAGCTGCAACAGCTTCTCCATGGAGCCACTGCCCATATCCAAAGCCAGTTTCTATAGCCTGTAAAGATGCCACAAAGCAAGATTACTAATTATGGGAATGTTTGCTGATGAAAATATCCATAAATAAGAACAGACTCTGATGTAGAACGGATAGTTCACAATTTCATCGACTGGAGAGATTGTGAGAAGTCCAAAGCAAATTTCTAAAAGACTTGGTCCCTATATATTTTCTAAGAAAATTTTAGAAGACTTGGATACTAACCATTTTCTAATTAGGCAACTATGTATAAGCTTGCATCAAACTCTTTTGAAATGTCAGCCTTTAAAAAAACAAAAAGAGAGCTTTCTTCGCCTTTCAAGTATGAAAGTGTGGGACAGAGATACAAGTTCAGTCTTTTCTCCTGCCTAAGGACATGTAATGGAGATATTTTACTTGATAATTTAGATGTATTAGCACGGCCATGCAGTCCCACTAGTGCACAACAATTCAGCACCGAGGGTGCAATTTATGAAGTCGCTCAATAACTCAAATTGATGGGCATTAAGAGAATCAAAAAGCAAAGAGAAGCGACTTTATCAAAGCACAGATGCAACCCAGCATGTGCAAAGATCATGCAGGAAAGTTCAGCATATCAGCTAATGGGCCCTCCCTTCGCAACCCCCTCCAACATACACAAAATATAAGCAAAGTCTGTCATTCATGAATTGGGACATGATAATATCAGTTATCAGGAGCACAAAGCTTACATGGCCAAATGTATGACCCAAGTTCAGCGTTGCTCTCAGTCCACTTTCCTTCTCATCCAACGACACAACCTTGGCCTTGTTTTCACAAGAACGTTTTATTGCATAAGCCAGCGCCCTTGGATCCCTGCAATCAGTAAACCGCACCCCCAGTCCCCCACCCCACAACAGAAAAACAAAAACCAGTTTGTTAAAAAAAATTAATAAAGCATTGTTATAGGTCAGAAACCATGCTACAAATGGTAACCAGAAAATGTGCACTGCAATGTCATCTGAAGTTCATCACATCAGAATAGAAAAGTTGATGTCTTGTGCTTTTCCGGTTGAACGCTTATCTTGACAGGATGATTGGCCATACAGATAAGTATTCAATTGGAAAAGCACAAGATGTTAACTTGCATGACCTCAAGACATAGTGATTTTGGTTGGATGTATACCTCGCTAGCAAAGCCTGCATGTTCTTCTCCTGCCACTCAAAAAACTCAGTATCTCTGATGAGTCCATACTTTATGACTTCTGCAAGGCCTGATGCAAGTTCTCTATCAGGCAGTGTGTTTAGTGTGTCGGTGTCTATAAGAACACACTGAGGCTGGTAGAATGCACCAATCAAGTTCTTCCCAAGCGGGTGATTTATACCAGTTTTCCCTCCAACCGAAGAGTCTACCTAAAGAAAAAATGCCTTCACCGAGTAAAGAACAAAAGGGGCATCTAGCTCAAACCAACCAAATCAAAAGAGCTTCCATCAGCAAAATACCTGTGCCATAACAGTAGTAGGAATCTGAATAAAATTAACACCACGGAGGAAGGCGGCAGCAGCAAACCCACACATGTCACCAATAACACCACCTCCAAGGGCAACAAACGTACATCGCCTGTCCAATCTTGATTCAATTGCTTTGTCAAAGACTTTCATGAGAGTCTCCTATGATCACAAACACAAAAGAGTTCATTTCAGCACAATGTCCATCGTATCCCTCAACACCAAAGTACACCGTAGACCGAATTCCAAAGATACCTACCATGTCCTTGTACTTCTCACCATCAGGTAGAATTACACTCTCGACTGAAACATTCGGGTTCCCTGTCGTCAAGGCATCAACAACTTTATCTAGGTATAGGGGTGCCACTTTACTGTTAGTAACCACGAGCACTCTCTTCCCATGGACATGCCTACGCAGAACAATCCCAGGTGATCAACAGAAATAACTGAATCATAGAATTTTAACGAAATAAACGCCAGTTCCATTCCTTAGCCAAGTACTCCTGGCTTTTGTCCAAAATTATGGAAAATTGAAGAGAAATGTAAGACAAGAGCCAAATACCTTTGAAGCAGTTCGGGTTGATCCAGAAGCCCAGATCCGATGTAGATAGGGTAGCTCCGGTCACCCAAATCGACATCAACGACGGTGGATTCTTTGGAACTCGCCGGACTAACCGATTGATCCATCACCGGAGCCGTACTCGCGCGTACTCTGGACGAGCTCATTCGAATCGGACTTGCCGCTGAAATCCCCAACCGATTCGGCCGAAGCGATATTGAGTTAGGGTCTCGGAACCGGAGGAGATAGATATCGGAATATGTTCTGGGTTTCAAAATTGGGTAACGGGCGGTGGAGGGAGATAGAGAGAAGGCATTCGCGGTGGTAGCCATGAGCTTGGGTTCGGGTCCGGACTCGGGTCAGGGATGATTTGGAACGGGTTTAGGCACAGGAGTTTGGTTAACATCGTAGAATGAAGAAAGAAATAGCCATGAGTTGGTGGGTAGGTGAGGGCATGCAATGGTAACTACATTTTTATTTATTTATTTATTTTATTTTTTTTGCAAGAGGTTGATTTTAAAGTTGTTAAAACAAAACTCACCATTTTTATTTTTATTTTTTTGTTAAAACTTGTCAATAACGGTTTAATGGCTGATTGGGGCTCTGAAAATTGTCAAAAATCTATTCAATTCGTTATAATTTATTAATTTTTAAATCATATTATTCTAAACAAAAGTGCACGTTAAAGGGATTTAATGACGAATGAAATTTATTTTTTTTAGAGGCATAAATATTTTGTCGGCTCTATAATTTTAATTCATAAAATTAAAAATATATACCTAATTTTTTTTTCATTAAATTCATCGTATAGACTTTTAACATTTAGGAAAAAGAATTTATTTCGGCGCATTTTGTTGAATCTATAAATTAAAATAGGAAATTTAAGATAATTGGCGCATGACTTATGAAGATAATTTATGTAATTAATCCTTACAAAATTCTCAAATTTGTTGGTTTTTTTTTTTTTTTTTTTTTGGGTCACTGGAAAAGTTCATTTCTCATTCATAAATGCGTCACTTCTCCTCTTAACCCACTTTAGACTCTTAATTGCCGGGTCTTCTCTTGAGATGGCGTTAGCTCTTTTTACAAGTCATGAGTTGATTTGAGTGAGCTATTTATTGAGTAAATCAAGAAAGTCCATAATTTAATAAACTAGTTCGAGAAGAAATTTTCATGGGAACACGCATGATTTCTGCAATGCTGCAAGAACAGCAAAATATGGAACATTGAATGTGCAAGCAAACGTTAACAAGCTCACTTATCAAATTGTACCCCAAAAAGTCAAAAAAAAAAAAACACACACACAAAATAAAAAACCTCAGTTAGCAAATGTCAAGCTTTTCTGATCACGGATACAATAACACTGACGTGCTCCACTTCCTTTGTATCCGCTGCAAAAATCTCAGTGAATTTCTCAAACAAACGGTCAATAATTTCGGCTCCGAAATGACTCCGAATCATTGATTCATTCACAGCCCTGATGGCCTTTCCCGTGTTTTTGGCTGTTGTTGCTCTGTCACAGTTGACCCCTCCATTGCAACCATCCCAAGGAATTATGATGTTCACCAGGCGATCAAGGCCAAAGGACCCTTCTTTGTTTATCTCAGCCTTGATATCTTCTGTATATGGCTCATAATATGGAGTATTGTAGGTGTCTAGCCTTTCTTCTTCGATCAGCCCCTGAGTTATTGAATCGCCAAGTAATTATATCGTCAATTCAATATTAAAGCGGAAGGAGAAGAGTGATCATACAAAATATACCTCCGACACCAAGGCTAGGAAGGCTTGTCCTAGATAGTCCCATAGTAAACAACTTTCATCTGGCGTCGGATCTGCAAGCCTTCTTCCTCTGAACATCAATACCATGCGCCCTCCTGGAACTACTTCTTTTGATCGCGCCTTGAGAAATGAAGAGAAATCCCTCTGAAATTGAGTTCGGTAGGCATCAACCACAGCAGGTGGACTTGTATTTGACACAAATATCTTTCCTTTGTTAATTAGTGGAGTTGATTTGTCACGCAGCTCTGGAGGTACCTATGAACATATTCAGGGAAGAGCTGGAATTGGCCCAGAGAATAGAGCCAGACAGAAAATGTAATATATTTGGACAGGCATTAGTGCAATGATAGAGCACATATCACATGCAAACAGACTGGTGTCACTTTGCATAATGCTGCTGCATCCCATTACCTTTTTGGTTGCAAACAGTTTCTGTACAATTATTCCCCAAGACATAGTTTTCACCTACTCGTGCCGAATATGGATGTCTTAAACTGTACTAAATTAGCCCTTTATTGGGAAGCTTATAGAGTAACGGAAGATAAATTTTGTTTAGATTCTCCCTGATGAAAGCGTAGTCAACCTTGGAATTGGAAATGGACAAATTCTGCTGGCTGATGGAAGATTACAACAAACCTGCGACAGCCAATGCAGGCTGGAAGCAGAATGTACAAAATGCAGGCTATTTGACGGAAAAAGCCTTCCGTAGAAAGAGCCCGGAACACCAGAAATGTAACAAGGGCCAAAATCAAGCCCGTTCTCGGCCCTTATTTTCTCCTGGAAAGCTTGCAAGGACTTGAAAACCGTGTTGAAATCATTTCCGGGAAGATCATTCAAGAAGACGCAAAATTCTGGGCACGATTGGCCTAGTCGAGAGCACCTTTCGTGGATGATGCTTGTGATCTCAGCAACTGCAAACAAAGTATTTGGTCCTGAAGAGCATCCAAGGTCTGCTATAGTGACACACTCCGGTAAGGTGGTCTCAAAGAAATCTATCACTGCTTGCTCTAGTACTGTTACTGTCCTGGCTAGATTTGCACTCTACAAAAAGTTGCAGAAAGTTCGCTAAATTTAGTGTCCTGGAAAATAAATTGTTTGCATATGCACATTTGAGGATTATCAACATGCTGTCCATTGGGTCTAATGGCAGGTCAAGAAATGGCATACGTCATACCAAGTGAAAACCGGACGAGAGCTTCTAGATCACAATGTCATACAGTCAGTCAATACACAATATCCTATATTTTGATTTATAGTTTCTTCTTGTGGCATCCTATCAAATCTGAAAACTAACCTGGGCTTTTGAGTTATTGGCGTAGCTTTCTTCCCCTAAACCCCCTTTCATCTGCAGGACGGGCTGCATTCCATTGCTCCCATTCTCCATCTCCCTAGTCCAACCTGGTGGGAGATTTTTGGCTGTTTTGTATTGGTTTATAGTTTCGTTAGTTGTGTTGCTGTTTTGGCCATATTGATGCATAACATTTGCTCTTGTTCTTATTCCATTCGGCTACCAAGGCAACAACAGAGGGAGCATCTTTTGACTCCATCGGTGGCATCGAATGGTACATCACCGAGCAATGTACTACTATGCAACTTAAACGGGTTCCCTAGATCTTTCAATGACCTTCACCTGCTAAATGGTCAATCGATAATTAGTTTTTTTTTTTCCTTTTTTGGGTTAAAAATCATTACCATAACAACCCTTTGACTTCATTTATTTATTAATTAACACCACCCACGATTACTTTCATTATTGCACTCCGTTGGATGATTTCTACTAAAAATTTAGACTAAAAATGGGGCTACGCTTTTTGTTGTTTTTTTTTTTAATTAAATCAATCGATATGACATGCCACCTGCCAATCCCCACCCGCAAGTCTAATCCACACAAAAACATGAATTTAAACAGGTGTATTCCGTGTAAACAATAAAAATTATTGGTTACTTAATTCAAAACTTAAGTAAAAATCTTAGCAATTCATTCTTTTTTCTTTTCTTTTCTTTTTTCTTTTTTTTTTTTGATTTACTTCTCACAACAGAACCTAACCTTTTTGCTCCAATTAGATAATACCATGGTTTTCATCTTCTATTAAATGTTCGCCGCTTTTATCCCAAATATACATATAGTTCTTAGTGAAGCTCGATTTAACATGAAAAAAAAAAAGCAAAAAAATGTAGTGTATCTGTTTGTCACCTTTCTTTTTTTTCGTTTTAGAATTAAAATTCGAAATTTTAAAAATAAATATATAACTTTTTATTCAATGATGGACTGCCCCCCACGTCACCTTTAAGACGAGAGTTTTAATTTTCAGGCCTAAACGAACGTAAAAATAAATGGGCCTTGCAATCCATGAAACGAGTCCAGCCCGTGATCAATTGAAGGCCCGAACCCTAAACAATCTTGCCTCGGATCCGACCAAAAGCTCCGAAAACGACGCTCACGTCACTCCCATTTAGCTTCCCTTGCAATCTTTCTCAAACAATCCTCGCGGTTTTTCTAACCCGCGCGAAAGTTCCGTTTTCCCAGTCTCTTCACACGTACAGTCTCTCTCTCTCGCTCCCCTTCTCTCTAGGGCTTCTATTTTTCTGGTTCTCTCTCTTCGCCGGCCATGGCGCTGGCGCGAGCTGCGTTTCTTCTACTTACAGAACCCTAAGATTTGTTCCCTTTTTTCTTTTATTTTTTTTTCTTGGGGCGCGCGTGTTTTATTTTCAATTTTATTTTTTGATAATGGGGAAACGAAATAGGGTTGTAGTTTTATCATCTGACGATGAAGATGATGATGATCGGTCGTTGAGTTCGAAATGGAGCTATCACAAGCGGAAATTGAAGCCGCCGATGTCTGCCCGTACAATTCATGGGGATTCGAAGAGGCCTCGGATTTCAAGTTCTGGATCTCGATTGAGCAGAGAATCTAGTAATGCTAATGTGGTATACCTGAGTTAATGTTATTCGATAATTTCTTTGCTGTCTTCTTCTTAGATTCTTTATAAAACGACTAGGAAACTAACTGAAAATTGTTTGTTTGTTTGTTTTGTGTTTTTTTTATTTTTATTTTTTTCAACGCAGTTTAAATTCCGCTGCGAAGACTTTGAGGATTTACTGTCTGGGTGCAAGGCATCTGCTGGTAGGCCGTAGTTGTGGATTTAAATGTGTTAATTGTTATTACTCATAGTTAATTCTGTTTTTGTTTCTTTTTTGTAAAATAAAATAAAATAAAATAAAAATAAAAATCTAGTTATTATTAATTTTTATGGCCTCTTACTGAAGGTGACTGGAAAGAGAAGATTGGTCCTGGTTTTGGAAGGAGCAACTCGGACGAACTCTGGGTTGATAAGTACAAACCTCGGTTCTTGGAAGACCTTGCTGTTCACAAGAAGAAGGTCACTTTACTTTCTTTTCATGTTACATATGTTGAATTGTAGCGATGATGATTCAGTGGTTTCCTGGTAACTGCAGGTTCAAGAAGTTAAGATGTGGTTTGAGGAAAGAATAAGGGCTCCAAAGGTAAATCTATAGCCATGAAAGTTGTTTTTGCATATTCTAGTTGTTTAATGAAATGGAGAATAGAGTAAACAATCATGTAAACTGAAGTCCTGGATAGAGATAGGGGCTTCAAGTGTTTTCTCTTATTTTTTTTGGGGGGGGGGGGAGGGGAATCACAACAAATGCTTGAGTCTGTTTTAATTGCTACCTGTAAGGTAATTGTGCTTCTTTGTGCTGAAAAAACTGATGCCTCTCTGTCCATATTTTTACAGGAAAATATAAGAAACCAAGTTCTCATCCTGACTGGCCAGTCTGGTGTTGGAAAATCTGTAAGTTGTGGCTCTTCTCTGCATGCATTAATGTATTCTGTCTAGTTGAAGTAGTGATGGATGATTCTTAATTTCTCACATTCTAAGCATTCTTTAGGAAATGACATTGTTGGCATGTTAAATTTAAATTAGCTGGTGATGTCTTTTTGACAAGGAGGTCCTTGATCATAATTTTGACTTTCCTGCACAAGTCATAGTGTGATGTATGCACACCCATTCCTGGGAGTGTGTGGGTATACATATGGCGCATGTCTGTTTTGTGTGCATTGTTTGTTTGTTTTTAATCCTTATGTGTGTCTGGATACGGCATTGACACAGATATTATATGTGCTGAATTCCTGTTGCATGCTTCTTGTTCTGCTATTCTCATATTGGTTGATAATCAATGGTTACTCTGTGTATATGGTATTGAATGAATTCTATGAACTTGTGATATTGATGAAGCCTATGAACTTCATAATGCTCAATTTACGACAAAAAGATTGTGTTTGCTTCCTTTCTTGTAGGCAAGTATCCATGTGATCGCATCTCATTTTGGAGCCACTATATGTGAATGGAACACACCTACTCCAACAATTTGGCAGGAACACTTGCATACTTCTAATGCAGGTAGATTGATCTCTGGTCTATTTTTGTATTGTAGGCTACATTATGTTGGGAGTTGCAAGCATCTCCCTTGAAATTTGTAACTCATATTAATCTTTATCTGTTAAATTTTCTACCATGTGGAGGTCATTGTGGGTAAAGGAAAACGGAAGTTGAGATCAATGCGTAAAAGGAACTTGGAACTTGAGACCAAACTTGTGTATCGTGTTTAAAGATCTATAGATTAGAAAAATGTGGCCTCCATTAGTGGATATGCTGTTGATGGCATTTTCTGGTTTATGGTAGGGTTACACTACACGTCCAAGTTGGATGAGTTTGTTAATTTCATTGAGAAAATAAGGAAGTATGGCGTAATACCTTCATCTCTTCCCCTGGTTTCCAAACCATCCATTGTACTCTTGATTGATGATCTTCCTGTGACAAACGGTAGAGCTGCTTTCGAAAGACTTCAAAATTGCTTGCTTCTTCTTATAAGATCAGCTCAAGTACCAACAATTATACTGGTAACCCACAATGAAAAGGCAGAGTCAGCAGACCATATGACAAGAAGCATGGAAAAACTTGAGTTGTCTCTTGAGAATGCTGAGGCTTGTAAGGTTACTTTCTTGAACAAATTCAGTCTGAAGAATGATGATCTATTTTTCCTGAATGCTTGTTGCAAACTGCCTTGGGAATTTTTCAGGTCACTTTTAATCCTATCACGAATGGCGCCATTAAGAAGACACTAACCAAAATATGCAGAGAGGAGCAGTGTAACATGACTGCCGAGCAGATTGATCTGATAGCACGAGCCAGTGGAGGTGATATCAGACATGCTATTACATCTCTACAGCTCTTCTGTGTGAAACCAGAACCAGGGTCTAATGCATCATTGCTGAATTATCCTTCCAGCTATTCACTCGGAAAAGCTGATGAGAGTAATTTTTTGGTCAGTGGATCTTTACTATTAGGTAGAGATGAGACGCTTTCCCTATTTCATGCCCTGGGAAAGTTCTTGCACAACAAGAGAGATACTTTGGGTGGCATTAAAGCAGGTGTGTCACTGAGGTTCTTAAAAAAGTTGATGGGTGCTATGTCCACAATGAGAGCATGTGTTGTTTCATTTTTCCCTTTTTTCCTTTTTGTGGACTATTGATGACACTGTTCCTGTTCTAGATGCTTTCTCTTCTAAGCTGATTTCTTTTGTGTTGCAGACCAAGGTGCGTTTCTTTTACAGGAGAAATTCTGTAGGCTACCATCGAAAATGGACACTCCAGAAAAGGTTCTCTCACAAACACATGGGCAAGCAGGGCCAATTGCTGATTTTCTACATGAAAATGGTATTTTGATCATGTATCATCATTCTTTGACTGCTCCCAGGCATCAGCATACTGAGGCACCCAACACTCATCTCATCCACGTGCACATGCCCCCAAGCTCCTGCTTCTGGTGCAAAAAAATAAACAAGAAAAAGAAAGATTGATCCCAAATGCCAACATCTCCTTCTTGTCCTCCTTGATGCACTCAAGCTCATATAATATAATGAATAAAATGCAAGTTCTGTCTGTCACTTTTTGTTCATTCCCATTATATGTGACAAGATCCAGTTCTGGCATTTTGTTTTCTTGCAGTTTTAGACTTCTTAAGTGATGAAGCAATGGAAGATACCTGGGATGTGACTTCATACTTAAGTGATGCCGACTTGCTTCTTTCTTCTTTTCAAGGAACGTTGGCTAGGTACAATGAGGCTGAGAGTTTATTCCAATCAGCAGCTGCTTCAGTTGCTGTTCGTGGGGTGCTATTTGGAAATGCTCATCCTTTGCCTTCCAGGTTCCTATTGCATTATGTGCTTGAAGCAGTCTGATTGTAAGCAATGACTTCAAATCATGTTCCAATTCCTTTGGTTGTGTAGGTGGCATTCTGTTCGTCGACCAAGGCTCTGGCATGTTGAGCGATCCATGTTGCAAAACCAGGTAGCCTGATTTGCTTAGGTAGCCTGATTTGCTTTCTTCATTTTGTTCCAGTCCTTTGTGTATTTTTGAGTAATTTCTGTCGCTTATTTTAAGTTATTGAACATGAAAAATCCAGCCATTGTAAAGCACAAACTCTGCCCCCTCCCCATTCCCTGTGCCTCCCCCCCCAACCCAAAAAAAGGGCATCTACATCTACAGAATTGGAACACTAATTATCACATCATCATTTATAAAAGGACACCAAAGAATTCTGAGTTATTGTTGCTGATTGCGTGCAACCTTTTGTTTATATTTTGTGAATTGCGTGTTTGATTGCTTAATGGGATATGCCTGTCTGATAATGCAGAGAGAGATGGTGAGAGGAAGATTTGTTGCTTATGATGGACCCAGTTTTACTGTTGTGTCAGAGCTAGCTACTGAGTACACGCCGGCATTGAAATGGCTTAAATACAGGTCGTCTGGCATTGAAGGCAAAGAGAAAGATGACGAATGTTGTGATAAAATGAGTTTGGATGATACAGAAGGCAGAAGTTCTGATGATGAAATAGAAGATTGGGGAGAAACATTTTAATTCATTTGTGATCAAGAGTCGGGATTAATTATCTCTGTAAACTAACCCTTCTTCAATTGGCATTGCATATTTTATTCCTCAATTTTAGTTCTCAAGAAACTGGGTGAAAATTCTATCACTGGGAAAATCTTGTTCTGGGAATTGGTCTTCAGTAATAAGTAAATATCAAACTGGAACGAGTTTGTCTTGGAAACTCTTGCTATGTACGTGTCTGCTGTAGGATTTAATTCAGGCACGTTCAGGGAGGATGTTCTTGCCACAAGCTGGGCAATACCAGAATTGAACTTCGAAGGCTAATTTTGCCGGCATTATCTCGAAACTGTCAACCTTGATAGACAATTTGTCCACATTGTTCTTCGTGATTGGCATTTATTTTAAATCAATAGATAATACAACCATCCCAAAATGTGCCTGGAAAATACTCATTCAGAACAATGACAATTGTTTTTTCGACCGCCACTATACAAAAGTAAGAGGATATTTATGTGGTATTTAGACTCACAACCACTCCACAAATCCACAAACGTTGAATCTGTAACTCTCTTATTTTTCTATGGGATCATCGGCTATTTTCTTGGTACTCGGTTGACTATGGAAAATATCTGTCGTGGTTAGTGTGCCATAGCCAAGAAAAAAACCCAAACCCTTGGAACATTTAATGGGAAATCAAAGTTGTACACCTAACTCACACCCTTTCCTACTACAGAACCGCCAAAGATGAAGAGCTCTGGGGCAAAACTTCTAGCTCACATCCCTAGGAAAAAACTGGCAGGATCGGATACTATGTACTACCAATTGCTCCTTTTGCTTTTATAGATTTCCATATGTGGCCTATATAATTTTCTCTCGCATAGAACCACCCATGGTTAGGGCAAAGTTCAATCCGGCTACAAAATAGGACTCATGTCAAGTCTATTTACATAGAACTAATCGCCAACACTGCATAATTGTTCCTCATGGTAATATCCTCTTCACATCAGGCTCCAGCTTGGCATTTTTGGCTTGATTGTATACTGACTCAAACGCATGCATACAAACACTTGAAAATCCTACCATCGCCTGGAAGACGTGTGGGAATCCCATCTGCAGATTATTTAGTGTCATTACCCTTGTTATGCTCACCGACTTTTCCTGCTTAGATTTTTCCTCTTCTGCCTTTGTCCTCAAGATCTCCACCTTTACTCGCTTCTCTGCAACTGGGTTCTTGCTCCTTACGTCACTCAAAGTTTTGGGCATCGAGTATGGGCCGTACTTGCTCTCCAATGATCTGAGCTCAGACACCTTCCTCTCGAACTCTTTGAATGCGGATTCCGACCTTTTCTTCTGCTTATGCTCTTCTGCTTGTTGAACTACAATGGCATGGATTACCGTTAAAAAGCTCTTGATTCCTTCAGATGCCACTTTATCTGGAATGCGGTCAATTGCGTTATGCCATTCTTCACACAGTGAGTATATCTTTGATTCCTGACTGGCTCTAGCAAGAGGATTTTTGCTAAACTGAAAAAGACTGAGACGGAGCCAGCCTGTAAGGGACTGGATGTAATCCCGTTGAGCCTTTACTAGGTTGCAGAATGATTGGTGCCACTGCTGGACTTCAAGCTCAAGCTGGAGTGTTGATTGCCTGTGAATCTCAGACGTGGATTCAGTAGATGGGATTGTGTTGAGGTATTTGAGCTGCTGAACTATGTGTGTTTGAACCTGGTGAGCCTCATACATGCTTCTCCACATGCACATCGATCTGCAAAGCAGCGGAAGACTGTCAGTAGTTGATGCATCAAGAAAAGAGTCATCGAATGTGACAAACCTGGTCTCATCAATTAAACAAGACAGTGAGACACGCATCTAATGCACAAGAATACAAGATAAATAAATATTTGTCACCTATTTATTGTTACTGCATTTTTGTACACTGCATGTGTATCAAATTGCAAAACAGTAACATTTTTCAGATAAGTACAATATGCCATGATTAATCACTTCTCCCACAAAGCAATCAGGAATGCTGATCTGCTTGATGACCCCATTCATGGAAATATAGTGGACTACGTCCATCTTGGTCTCCTTTAGAATGACAGACACGGAGTCAAAAAGAAAAATGTTTTGAGAGATTCGCTTCCGACCTGTGTACATAGCCCCTCGAGGGTCGTACCTGGACAGCTGGACACAGTGCATGCATTTGGAATTAAAGGAAACAAGGACGCTTGAACTATACAGTACAAGAAAACGAACCAAGCCGCACAGATCTTCCAGAGTTGACTGTCACTCAGTGTGCCCTTAACCAGGTAATGCCCAACTTACAGTCGTTGATATGGCCACCATTAAACGTGGTACAAAGAAGAAGAAACGGTGATGGAGTTGTGGGCCAACATCAAAATTCCCACTTTGCAGAGGGGTAAAAACTTTGATGTGTGAAATGGTACCCCAATCACTAATCTTAACATGCAATGGGCTTCCGACCACTCGCCTCAGGAATGGAAAGTGAGGTCTTATAGTCACGTGAAGAGTGGAGGATTTATGAAAGCAGATGAATGATGAAAGGAGAAGACGACTAACCCTTTTACAAGCTCGAGGAGTTGAGGATGGAGCTCGGTCTCTCTTAATTTGATGATTTCAGCAGAGGTAGACTCGATGGCCTGGGTGGCAACCATCATTTGGGACTCTAATTTTTCTACTTCTTTCTTGGTCTTCTCAGTCTTCACATAGTCAGCCCTCTTCACCTCTAGCTTTCTAAGCAAGGCCACCTTCTTGTCATGGTCAACCTTTATGCTCTCAGCATCCTAATTCCAAAGAAATAATAACAACAGAGAAAGTGATAACTTTATCTGCAATAAAGAGATGCTACAATGACTACACTTTGATTATCAAATCATCAATGCAGATCTCTATGAGAGGTTTAACAAGTATTGTAGCAAGAACAGAAGCTGGAGATTCTCTAAAGAGATCTGCGGATCTACCTTGACCTCTCGGAATAGTTTCTTCTCCCAGGCATAGAGCCTCTCAACGGTAGAGCAGTGACTAACATTTAAGACACTTTCGTCACCCACGTTACTTTTAACCATTTCCTCACCCATCTTTCCAAACCCCTTCAGCTTTGGACTTGAACCCCATGTCCACAATGATGGACTCGTCAAATTGCAGGCATAGTTATAAACTTTACCTGCGAAAATCCAATTAATCAAACTATGTGATTAATGAAATCAAAGGGGCAAGGAAATTAATGAAAAACTTCGCCCACCTCCATTGCTTTGGCTAGAAAAGTTGCAGCTTGGGACTTCTAGAAGCAAAGAGAGTGGACCTCCAGCATCAGCAGCCTGAAGAAAATACTCATCAACCTCCTTCACAATCTCTGCCAGATCCTTACTATTCCTTGAAACGACCATGGCCAGCTCACTTCCGCTCCCACTACCGGTCTCTTTCGAGAAGCCACTCACTAAAGACGGCGGTGCAGTAATGCTGGCCGTCCCCGTGGCCGTGACTGCCACTTCAGATGCGATGGTGTTCGTCAAATCCTCCCATTCCTCAGTCACCGACCTTGACGCCGGGGGATGAGGCGGCATGAACGGATCCCAGAAGTCCCAACTCGATCCCGGTGGCGGCGGGGGTGGGGGAGGAGGCGGGAGGGCCGGAGAGGCGGTTACGGAAGTCCAGGTAGTGTCGGAGCAAGGGCTCATTGAGGGAGGAGGTGGTGGGGTTGGTGGTAAAGGTGGCAGGGAGGGGCGGACGGGCGGCGGGCGGTTCTGGTGGCGATGATGAAGGTTGGCTTCTGTGTTGGAGAACTTGAGGAGGGCTGATCCAGTGCCACGCAGTGAACGGAGGTACATTGCATGGGAAGCAGAGACGGCTTGCCTAGCCTTAACCAGCTGCTTCATGTACCTCTTCCTCGCCTTGCATCTTGACACCATCTCTTCTCTCTCTATTCTCGAGTAACAGCAACCCATAATTTCTTCTTCTTCTGGTTGATCTTACAGGTCTCAAAGTGAATTCCTCTTGCTTCGGAGAGGCTAAAGTTGGAAAGTGAATTTGTTGGCTTTGGGAATCTTTGTTGGACGAAAAAAACTGTTGCTTTAAGGCATGCAGCGGATCTTTAGCCAATGATGGGTCATTCTGTCAAATTTGAGTCTAAAGTTGCCTTCTCTTTTTGCTCCCGTTACTCTTTAGAAAAAAAAAAACCGAACCCAAATTTCTTTTGATACAGTGAGCTTCACCTTGCCTTCTCCCGGTACGAAGCTCTCCCTGTCACTGTCTCTATCAGTTCCTGGAGACGGAGCTTTGGGATAATGCTTCTTATGTAGTGGCAGAGAGGCCGCAATGGTGGTGGGGTGGTGGTGGTGGTGGTGGAGGAGAAGCAGAGGAACGTGCGGGAGATTAGAGGGGACAGAGACCAAAAATACGACGTTGGGCAGAGTGCCCGGAACGTATTTTATTAGTAACTTTTTTCTTTTAAGTGACCAAAATAACCCAGGCAGTCTGCCTCATTTATTGTCATGGACTCAATTGACTGGGGTGGGGGACATTAAGTCAAAACGACAAACGCATCCTCGTGCTGTGCTGGTTGACATGTACGGAGGCAGGACATAGTGCTCTCAATAAAGCGAAGGCGGGGGAGAGAGAGAGAGGGGAGGGGAAGGGCGGGGGTAGGAAGGGTGTTTTCGGTAACTCGGCCATTTCAACGGCCAATTTAACTTGGGCTCTTTCAATGCAGCCAAGGCAGGGCCATACAAAAGATTAATTGATTCTTCATGCCACGATGTCGAGACTTGAGGAGGGTCTAAGCGCACGTTCCCTCCGTCGCCATCGACGGCGCCAAGCTACGAAAAGGCTATTTCGTAAGTTCACAAGATTTATTTGTCGCGCAAATTACGAGTGAGAGCATTTTCTTAATATCAACTTACTGATATTCTAAATCCCGGTGATGATGCTCTATTGGAGTCGTCCAGACCTTCTCCCGGTGCGGGACTGCAGGTGACGTGTCAGCCCCGGAGATGGGGCGGGCTCGAGGCATGTGAGTTCTTTCAATGTGCCTGGAAAAAGAAACAGAAGAAGAAGAAGAAAAAATTTAAATATATATATATATATATATATATATCGACAATGCTCAGCATATAGATAAACCCTACAAAGAACTTCTCATAGCAATTCATTTCTTCTTTTTCTTTTTTTGTCAGTTATAAAATTCCTCAATAATAATAATAATAAAAAGCACTTTAAAAAGATTGAAAAATGAATAGTACGAAAAAGTTCGCAAAGGACAAGACGTCGGCATGGGGCCCACATTAGATCGTGTCGGCTCGAACAAGGATAAGTTTGAGGCAGAACGTGAGTATGGGCTGAGAAGTGGTCCATTCACCCGTTTCCCGGGTCGAGACGTGACGGGCCCCAAATCCACATAAAAGATGAGAATTGCCCCGATCTTCTTCTTCTGCCGCTTCCACGAATCAACCGCCGAATATCGTTTGATCTCCCCATTTATCTAAGAAAAGCTTAGATGAGAACATTCGACACCATAACCGTTAGTTGCTTCTCATCGTTAATCCCATTATCAATTAAACGATTGTGTGTGTGTGTGTGTGTGTGTGCGTGTGCGTGTGCGTGCGTGCGTGCGTGTTGTCTTTCCACCCAAGATGTTCGTGAAATCTACTCTGCAAGGACTACGTCTTCCCTTTGTTTTAGGAAAGGGTTGTTTTCAGGATTCGAGAACTCGTGACTAGCAGCAAGTCGCGATGTAGTAAGCTACTCTGCCTTCCCAAGTGAAGGGAAATGCTGCTCATCGCAGCTTGTGCCACGTACTTAATCCGAGCAAACATTGTTCGAAAGGTATGAAGATTGTATTGTCATTCCTAATCAACTTCGTTGTCAGGAAGCTTTCCAGAGAAAATTCAGAGGGACTACTCAGGTTCCAGTGAAAGATCCTAAATTCCGGCCTCCTTGTTGATCTATATGTGCAATTGTTATGGGGTAACTTCCTCGTGATTTCCAAATTCTGTGTTGAATCTCCCGAATGTGTCTTATTGCTATACAGGTAGTGAAACACCAAAACAATGAGTTACTGACTCCCGGGACTTGACTGATTTTGTTGGTACGGCAGGAAGAGGACGATGCGTTCTTTTGCAGATTATGCAGCATCCTACAGGAAACTGTCAGGGCCAGGGGCTTTGCTTCACCAGCCTTGAGTTTCAACGCAACTCCTAGACGTAGTATGGCTACTAACTCCTAAGCACAGAGGTTCTGCCAATTGTTGTAGCCCATGTTTCTTCCAAAGTCTAGCCGTAAGAAACCTAAAATAATTTCTCACAAAGTAGAACTTCAAGAAATGGTTTATTGAATTACTATTAAGTTAAGAGGGGGGGGGGTATGCCTTATCTAAGAAGGTTTACAATAATAAATAAACAAAGAATTTGCTTCTAATAGTGAACAGCATAATAGAAATATGGAGAACAAGTTCATCTCCATCAGAGAATTAGGATATTAAAGTTAAATAATTAGGTATGTATGAGTAGACAAAACATCATCAAGCTCTTGGGCTTAGAGAGGGCGTGATGTCCCGGAAAACCTTAAGCCTGTTCTCGATCTTCCTCTGAAAGATCATCCCATGATTGCCAATCTCATCTGTCGTCTTCCCCGGAGCTTCCACGTTCTTCGGACCCAAGACTGCTGCAAGAATAGCCTCCTCGAAGTCCTTGTTATCTGGCAACAACTGCGATAACTTGTCCTCTGTTTCATCGGATAGCCTTCTTGACTTGGTTTCCGGTTTGTCAGCATCCACTGAGGGATTACTGAAAACTCCGATTGCATTCGCTCTGTCTGAGTTGGCTGCATTTCCTGACCTTGTTCTTTTAAGGGTATCATGCAATTGGTTCTCCTTCACCATTTTAGAGTAGAATGGTGCCGCATCAATGTTTAGAGAGTTCCCAAAAGGGCCACATTGTTTAATTATACTTTTCTGCTGGGGAGGGGCCATCTGGTTTAATTTAATTGAATCGTTATTCTCATCAGCGAAATTGTCATGAGATTCAAAACGATTTGATGGTGGCAAAACATGGTGATCTTTGCAAGGCTGGGGCTGCCAAATTGATGAAGAACCAAGAAAGGCGTCAAACAGCCTACTCTGCTCAACCCGGTCCCCGCCTCTGTTCAACATCCCAGACTCAAGGTCCTTGAGCATCTGCTGTGCCCTTTCATAGGCTTTGAGATGAGAATCAACACCTCTGGGACCATCTGCGACGGCGGGTTTCACTCGCTGCAATGTCTCTTTAGCCTCGGCTATCCTCCCCTGCTTCATCAAGCATATACCGAGATTGCACATCTTGTTGTGGTCAGGTGAAATAGCGAGTGCACGCCAATAGGCCTCTTCTGCTTCAACGTAGTTGTCCTGTTGCATTAACGCCCATCCCAAATTTCCCTGCAACGAACAGTTCAATTGATTTCACGCCAAAAAGAGTAAATTATTTCAGAGATGAAATTGAGACTGAAGAGCAGAGATCAAGTCTTACCAGTAACCTAGTTGCTTCTTGTTCCACAGAGACCTGAAATTTCTTCCCTTGAGAACGGGCAGTCTTCGTGCGCTTTCCATTGAATGCCAGACCTTGTTGGATCAAGTAAAGTTTGTGTTTCAACAATGCTATCTGGTCATCCAATCTCCCACATCTCTGCAAGACATTCCAAAAGAATCAAGTCAGAACAACAATGCAGGCTTGATACATAATCATACAGAAATCAAAGACAAACCTTGTAAAGATCCAAAAGAATGTTGTCAAGAGACTCTTGTGCTTGATCCGAACATCTGTTCCTCAGTGACTTGATGGCTTCAATGGCTTCCTCGGCCCGATTCTGTTGCTTCATGACAATAGCCATGTCTTTCAAAGCACTATCCACTCTATCCCCAGCATTTATCGCTGCCCAAAACAGCGGAATAGCCTTCTCTGGGTCCTTATCCACCAACTAATCAAACGAAACAACAAACCAAACAAAACCCATCAATCAAACATCAAAACGGACCAGGTAGACTTGAAGACGACCCGAAAACTAACCTGAACATTCTTGGCCCTCACGTAAGGAGTGTCACCCACAGGGACCTTGTGGATGGCTTGAAAGGAATCGGATCGAGTTCTCGAGACCCCAAGTGGCTTGGCCGGCGAGGACGGTGCAGACTTGGTGGGCCTGAAACCAGGTGGAGCATTCCACGCATCTTGCAGCATATCTGACACAAGAAGGATCGTCTCTTTTTCTTTTCTTTCTTTCTTTTTTTTATTTTTTTTGATTTTTTTATTCCTTTTGTCTGATGGAGATAGAGAAGATGAAGTCTCTGTGCTGTTTAAACGAGAGAGGTGAAGGAAGGAAGAGAGTAAATAAGGAAAAATAAGAGGCTTGAAGTTTTTGACCGTTAGAGGTACTAGCCGTTGCGGAGTCTAATAATTTGACGGGAGATTTTGGCTATTTGCGTTTTGACCCTTCACTTTCCTCTCTCCGCTTTTATTTTTATTTTTATTTTGGGTACCGTCTGCATATAGTAGTATTATTGTGTCTAATTTTCGTAAAAGTCGATTTAAATAATTATTCTTGCATTTTTTGACAAAGTGGGATAATATTTTAAATTATTCTTGCATTATAGCGGTTGCCAACTTCTCTTTTTGTGCCATGAATAATGCGAGGGGAATTGCTCTCCTTCAACAAACACATTTTCTGGAATAATAGTGCAAAAATGATGTAGGAACATCTGCCGCTATCAATTGTTTCTTGGTTATATGTTACTATTTTTTAAAACAGTGTACTTTCACGTCCACTACACGAATTATTTTTTTTTTTTAAATTTTTTGCCGAACAAATACATGAAGATGTTTTGTGTGAAATAAAATAATCCCTTTTGGTACAACTCATGCTGTAAGTTATGGGAAGAGTTCTGAGTACCGTTCTGGAAAGCAACAACGATTGAATTATAACTTAGACTATTACATAATCACAAAGCTTTTATGATATAAACTACAAAAAGATTATTGTTAGAAATTAAATACATAAAATTTGATATATTTACTTTTTTAAAAAAAAATTTTTACTAGGAGGTCTATATTTTTCTTTTCTTTAATCATTGAATATTTAATCCATTTATCTAACTGTGAAAAGAAAATGAAAAGAAAAAAAAAAAAAAAATGAAAGCCTTTAGACCGCAGTTTAATCCGTCCATGAAAGTGGGCAATTGGCAGGCTGTCAACAGGTAGTCCGTCTTCTACACCATTTTTCACTTTACCAACCCAAAATCTAGAAACGATCAGTGCTCCGGGTTGGAGCCTATACCGATAAATTCTATTAAATGCCATCCAGTCCACTCACAGCATTAGTGTGCTCAAGTAGAGAAGAAGGCAATTGATACAATTAGTGCGCCCAAGTAGAGAATATGTAACACAACAAACCAATGGACAGGTCTCCATGCTGTGGGAAAGCTCCTGTCAACAAGGGGCTGTGTACTAGAGAAGAAGATGAACGCCTCACTGCTTACATCAAAGTTCATGGGAGAGGGGCGCTGGAGATCCCTTACTAAAGCAGCTGGCCTTCTACCGAGGAAGCCTGCGGCAAGGAAATTTTACCGAGGAAGAAGATGAGCTGATTGTCAAACTACACAGCCTTCTTCTTGGCAACTATTAAGGCTCTAACAAAGGGGAAACAAAAAATCCCTTCCTCACTTGGGCTTGATTTAATGGAAAAGACTAAATTTTCTATGTGTAACACTAACAGGCGGTCCTTAATAGCCGGAAAATTGCCGGCAAGAACAGATAATGAGGTCAAGAACTACTGGAACACACATATAAGAAAAAAGCAAATGAGCAGAAAAATGAATCCCCCCGCCCAGTCAATGAAGCAGCCATTGACCAAATGAGCTCTTGGCTTTCTCCAGTTTCAAAGGAAGGGAATGCAAATTGTGGGTCCAGGTATGAGAACCAGAAGAACCCAGGTATGCAAATTGTGTTTCAAAGGTGAATTGAATCCTGAGCTCAGGATATGCCCTCCCTATCAATACCCACCTGGCCAATTGGAGAGAAGAGTTAGAAAGGTTGCCTGTTTCTACTGCAGGTTGGGAATGCAAAGCAGCATGGAATGCAGTTGCAGGGGTAACAACAAAGGCAGCAGTAATGATATTCTCGGCTTGGAGTTGAGGATTGGTACTCTGGATCACTCAAGTCTGGGGATGAAGTGAAACTCTCGAGTCTAATATCTGTTGAGTGAGAAGACAGCAGAGGATCAATCCAACTGAAAGTAGATTGACGATCATTTTCCATATATTGAGTTGGTTCCCCTCCTCTTCATTTTCATTCCATAATAGATTGTGATGATGATGCTCTTTTCTACGCATTTTCTTTTTCCCTTATAGGCTTTAGGTGGAAAGTTTTGGTCTTTCACTTGGAGGCTGGAAGTTGTGGATGAGCTAAGATGAAGTGGACAGAAGCGGGTAACCTATCCCACTCATGCATAAAATGAGAGAGAGAGAGAGAGAGAGAGAGAGAGAGAGCAGATTATTTTGACTCATTGCTGCAATCAAATATACTCCATCAACAAACAATAATTGTCTCAACCAAAAACACATGCAAACAAAAACAAAGCAAGCAATATTTTAACAGAAATGCTAGCCTCTTTGCACAGGCCTTGTTAAGCGGAAAGCTCCATTCATACCAGTCGGAGTAACAGTTCATTTTCATCTCCAAATGACAAAATTCATAACACACGTGTCCAGAAAGCCTATCACTCACAAACTTTGCCACTTGACAGATGGATAATGGGCCCTCAGTGTCTCAAATGTCTAGCATGCGGTTCAATAATGGGCCCTAAAAGTAAAGCTTCCAAAATAAGCAACACATGCTTAAGAGCAGACCACAGCAGTTAGATTTGTAACTAAATCATTTTTATCTGAGAAGCTAAGTAAGTTCCAAGAACCATTGCTCCATATACACTTTCAGCTTATCTTCATTAACTGATGGGACTGCTAATTCTACTAAATGTTTGTTTCTCGGGCAAAGACTGGTGTAAAATCCTAAAATAGGAATCCATATTTGTGCCATATTTTTTGTATGGTAAATCTGAAAGGATAGGACAGGAAGAAAAAATATGGGCATTTACCATAATGGACGGAAATGTTAATGTCTAAACCATCTCCTTCCTCTGACACTATTCTTGCCTATTTCTTTCTTACAGCAATCCTATTTCTTACATTGAGCAGAATTCCTAGTTTCACAACCAAAACAAATTGATACACAATTCATCTTGAATCATGAAACTCCTCAAATGGACTAACAGAGCTAAATGCTTAAAAACAGTGCATGGACAAAAAGTGGCAATCAAGTGGCGTCCAAATATATGTGCCAATGACTATTGCTTGGCACAATGGCAAAGGTTGGTTTTCATCCAGGATTGTGCAAATTTTGAGTCTTAACAACAACAGTGCACAGGAATTTTCAAGGGTGGGATCGTCACCAAATTCTACTGGCTCCTAATTCTCATCTACAACTGATGCCTGTGTATAAAATATTGCAACAGCATAAAAGAATATGTCAAGGGAGGCAACAGAATCAGCCAATAAAGCAATCACTTAACAGGAGAATAGTATTTCACAATAACACTAAATAAGCTTTCTTGTTGTTTTTAGTTGAAAGTTTTATGACGAGATAAATAGATATACAATACAGACATGCATACTCTAATCAAGTTCAACCAAATTTGACAAAAAGTTGTCCCTACTGATTGAATCATACCAGGAAACAACTTTCTTCCATTTCACATGAATCAGGGAAAGTAAGAGAGATGTCATTTATCAAGAGATAGAGATGCACGTGCAGTCAATTTCTGCTAAAAATGATGGAATGGAGACAGAAAGGGAAGGAGAGAGAGAATACACTTGTTCCATGCACACAGAAATTATACAGAAAATCAAGGTAAATGGTTTTGGATAGTTAAAAAAGTATTCATACCTTATTTTCCAATCCTTGAAAAGGACTTATGGGACCCGAAAAGTGATCAACTAGGTGATTAAGGAACTCTCATAGTCATTTTTTTCAGCACCTGCAAGCCATCACAATTATGTCATTAAATCAAATTAATGGGGCACAAAAGCTCATGAAACGTTGAAATCTTTCTGTTCAAGTTACCAACAAGCTTGTCAAGGTGATGAGGCTCAAATTCGTGAGCTTCAACCCTTAACAGGCTCAAATTGGTCATCTAGGATGAATTTATATACATGGACATGAAGCACTGGGAACCCTACAATCAACTCTCCTCAGACTCACATAAATCAGAAAGCAAGTCTCAGAGGACAAGGCTCTTACACTGCAGTGGTCTTTTTTTTTTTTTTGAGGGGGGGGGTTGTGAATGGACTCACAGAGGATCTTACAACAGTTGCTTGTATCTGAAAGAAGCTTAACTACTGAGGAACAGCTGGCAGCACTCATCAGTTCAAAGGTAGCCGGCTTCTTCACCAAACAGTTCCATTTTCAACTTCAGAGGCCCATAAAATTGCCCAAACCAAACTCAGAGGGTATGAGCATCGTTGATTCTGTTGAGGAAATTGTTCACAAATGGGGCACACAAGTTCTGTCTATTAGTGATTAAGAAAAGAACAGAATGGGTGTAAGAAAGATCACCTGAAATGCATGGCTAGCTCTCCGCAGGACTAGGGTTGGTCAACTTTTTCTCTCAATTCTATGTGCAAGTACACAAAGCGCTTTTTGCACAATGAATACATGACAATGCTTAATCAGGAAACAAAAGAATAACAACTTGTGTAAAATTGGAGCACAAAAGTATATCAAGAGCTGTTCAATTACTTGCCACTATTTTTCAGATAAAACTCTTTTATGGGCCAACCAAGGCAATAACCATATGCTTCTCACCTGGTCATTGACTTTACTGAATTATACTTGATTGAAGTGTGAGTCAAGAACTCACCCCATACAAGGAATCTCCAACCTTATATGTTTTTTTGAAGCAGAAGCCACTAAGGTTGTACACCCACAAACTGAACCTCCAGTTATACATTGCATATCAGCCTTTCCACCGTCCACCTACATGAAAACATCTACATTTTCCGTGGTTTTATGCCCCAAGAAACAGAGAATTTAAAATTACAAAAAGTTCAGCACAAGTCATTAACATTCCTCACTTTCCCAGCAAGTGCCACGTAACTTTAGGTGAAGGATATGATCATCTACAGAAAATAGATGTTCTTTGGCAATTGTAACCATAAAGGACCATTATCTTTCTTTCAACAACTCATTCAAAAAGAAATAGCAAGCAACATTTGTGAAGTAACACTAAGTTGCCGTAATAGAAAGAAGGGAGCAGCAATCAAGGACAAAGACTTTCAATCAATCACTAAGAACAAGGTATTCCTTCTGCATGAAAATAGTTTTGAGACCCTATAAACCAGTACTTCCAACATAGTTTACATCTGCAAATGCCCAGCCTCAACTGGTATTTAAAGAGTCCACGTTTTTCACTTGTAGGCCCTCCTGAAAATTTTCACACACTGCAGATGCTATTACAGTTTCAATTACAGAAGCAATGTGCCCATTGGTAAAAAGATAAAAAGCAAAAAGCAGATAAACACTCAACAAGTTCAACAATTAGAATTAAAACCTACCACATAAATTTTCTGGCTTAATCTTAATTAGACAAAGTTCTACTGCTCAAGCTTCTGAATGCAGCCAATTTGAACAAAATCGAAGAAAAAGCCAACATTTTACAGTTATATCATAAGAAGGTACCTGGAATCGAAAGTTCTGACCATAAAAAATTCTAAATGCCTAGTCTTAGATAATAATTTATAACTCTTTGATGATCTTCTAGGGTAAGTACAGTTTCCTACTGTTGTTTTCAAACTCTTTAGACTAATTATGACAGCCATGTATAAGAATTAAGAATGTGGGGCACATGGTGCAGGATTCATGCCCCTGCTTAAGCCAACAGCACGGTATTCACACACCCTGAAAAAGGACGTGGATATTGATATCTGACTTAAAAAGAACATGACCAATGGACACCCAATAAGTAAGACTATGACGCTAATAAAGTGAGCAAGCATATAACCAGGGTGAGTACCTCTGGAATCTAGTTTCCTCCATCAGATATATTTGATTCTTCAAGGTTCTGTCAGTGTCAATTAACAAGTGCTTACAATTATTGTGTCTTATAGGTTATGCTACCAATGTTACATCATTACTCAACTTTCCTTTTCATTTTTGTGTCTACCAGTTCCCAGTCTAATTGTTAGAATTAACGCATCGTTCCCTCATTCGGACAGACTCCAAAAACTATTCAAATGCTGTAGGGCTCAATATATAAAGGACACAAAAAGTAGTTATGAGAACTGCAAGCATAACTTTGAGAAACATGATGGAATGTAAAATAAGATACACCTTCCAGCAAAGACAATAATTCTCTGTTGCTGTTCTTTGTTTTGATGATGCTTAAGACCCAGTTGAGCCACCTGGATACCAGCAGCCAAGTTCATCTCACCACCTATTTCTAAACCTAAATTGACAGAGAAACACATCCGGGAATAGAAATTGAAGCTCAGGAAATGAACAATGAAGACTCTGGTGTCCAAACAATGAGTAAGCAAATAAACTAACCAATCATGCAAGCCAAGATCTTGTCAAGGTCACTAGTAGGTGTGACCAAAACACGAACTCCTTTCCCTGCCATTGTCATGATTCCCACTGTATTCTCCAGATTGGCAGCACCATAACCCAATTCTATTCACTCAAAAAAGTCAAAACATCCTTAACCCACTATGCTCACACCGCATTTAATCCACAGAGGTCAATTCTTTTCAGCTCAACTATTCAATAACACAACCAAGGACCATAAAATACCCGGTGAACAGCTCAAAAGATCATGGCAGCAATAAAAACCATTCGAACCCAAAACATAAACCAAAGAAAGAAAGCGGGAGTGGAGAAAGACTTGGGTTTTAGAGCCACAAAAGAGATTGATGGCATCAGATTGAGCTTGAAATCTTGACAGAGTGTAATCACCATTCTGCATCCACTCTGAATTATTGATGCAGATCATCGTCGCCTGTTGATGGATGATTTAGATTGACACTAACAACAAAAAACCAATCAACCCATAATTATGCAAAGATTAATGAGAAATCTGAAGGGGTTATCTCGAGGACCATGGTTATATCAAAGATTGCTTCTTTTCTTTTCTCTCTCTCTCTCTCTCTGTCTTTTTTTTTTTTTTTTTTCCAGTTTGTGGAGGAGGGTATGGATCGTGACAAGGGTTCTGATTTTCAAACAACAGATAATAGAGATTTGGGGTTTAGTTGCACTTTCTTATTCTGATGGAGCCGATACCATAGGTATTAAAATTGATTCTTTAGAACTCTAATAAGAGAGAGAGAGAGAGAGAGAGAGAGAGAGAGAGGGTGACAGATGCACCCAAGATTGTGAAGCAAAACTGAAGTTCCTATATTCAACTGATAAAAAGATTGCAAAAGAAGAAATGAGTGTCACTAAACAAGAAGAAACAGGAAACAGAAACAGACTCCGAACCTGATCCCAAATTCAAGAAAAGATACAAAGGATGCTTTCTAAAACAAGCACAAATTCAAGAAAACCTGTCATTAAATAAATAAAATCAAGAAACAGAAGATCTTGAATTCAAAGCATGTAAAAAGAAATAGAACTAAAAAATAACTTAAAATAAAACCTGATACATGAGCCATTGCCAAACTCCGTTCTCTTTTCATCTCATCTACCAAGGAACTGACCAAATTCAACAGTTCTTGATTCCCCTGGCACCCATCATTTGCTAAACTCTGCTGGGTCTTGATGGCTTCTTCATAAACAACATTCAGAAAAATTAACCAAAATAAAAGGGAAAATATAACAAAAAAAACTGTGGGAAGAAATAGATTATACAAACCGTTATGAAAATCAGTATCATTCATTGCTCTCCTCTCTGCATCCTTGAAGAACTGAAGAGCCTTGCTAGATATTCTTCCTCTTGTAGCCTCCGCTGACCTGGATTCAGCACTGCCTTTTCCTTTCCGATTACTTGAGGAGGCAAACTCCTTGCTGGTCCATGCCATGTTACAGTCACAATGTGACCATACTTTGCAATGTGCTTGCATGTGTACAACATGAGAGAGAGCCTGCTCAGATCCAATGAAAATATATCATGTTGCTGAACTGACAGATCAACAGCTATTGATAAGAAATATGCATTTTGCTTTATCAATCAAATGACTCATCCTGCTGTAGATGAGATGAGACTAGACTCAATCTCAAGTTCAGGGCCTTGGTGCAACAATAAGTTGCTCCAATCATCAGAAGCTTGAGGCTGCACCGGCTACTTTAAGATAACAGAGAACGATTCCACCCATAATTTAAGTATTTGCGCCATCGAAGCAGTTTCAGTCTAACTACAGACATAGTGGATAATCCAATCAAAAACAGAATGAGATTAATAGAACCTCACCAACCAAACAGAACAGAGAAAAGCAAAGGTGCTGATCATGTACCTCATATGCACCACTAATGGTCCAACCATGCATGCACAAGGATGTTAAAAGTGCTTTTGCATGCAGATAGTCATCATATTCCTGCCCAAGCAAGTCCCATCAACTTAAGTAAACAGAAAAACTAGAAAATTTATCAGGAAAAAAGGTAAAGATATTAAAAACAAATTACGAACAGATTAAGGTCTGGTCTTAGGCTAAACTATGAAATGCCACCCTAAAACTCAAAGAAATCTGTAAGTCGTAATAGACAGTTACATTTTCTCGTGGCTTTTGTGCAGAATGAGCAATTGTATGATTGCCATATGCCACTCATTGTCAATCTAAATGGAACAAGATTTTTCCAGATACTTTTGACAAAAACCATTCTGTCTCTTTCTCTCTCTGTTAGTTCATGATAAATATAAGAGAATAAAAAAACAACAGAATATATAATACAAAAGTTTAAATGTTTGTAAAAGGAATTCAAATAAACTATAAACCTTTCAATTATAAGGGCCTTCTCATGTAGCATGGAGGGTAAGAAGAATAGCTAACCTGAGGAGAAGACAAAACTATATGCAAGCGTGGGATCAAAACAGATCTGATGGTCAGCACCATAATCGAGATTTTTGCCTGTACAAGTGCTATTATGTTCCAGTGGTTGGCACCATCTGCACTTGCATGTTTCATTGGAACCCACAATTAGTGCACCAGAAGATGCCTGAACCTATTTCTTGTGGACTTATACAGACATGCAATCACAGTTATGATTTTTACCCATATAAGCACTACAGTGCTTTAGATTTATCCACCCAAATTAAAGGTAAAAATACTTGTCCTTATAGAAGGCAGTGTATGCAACTTTCTGTCTTCACCGTATGCTTATACCACCCACTTTGAGTGTTCATGCAAGTTTATGAAAACATAGATGTATGCTCTGCCACTAAACAGGTAAATGTTCAGATTAAGATTCTAAATGGGTCAATGGCCAACATTCGTAAATGTCACATATCATAGGTACAATACCTTATCTTCAACTGATGAAACTACTCAAAAGGGTCTCACCTTCTTGCTAGTTCTTTTTAATCAAGTGCTTGAGAAAAACAGCAATTAGATTATCATGCTAAATCTCACAAATACTATAAAGGCTTCCATGCTAGATTATCTCATTGAGGTAGTTTTATTAGTTTCAAAATGTAACTCCAGTTGACCAAAGACAAAAAGGAAAGCAATGCATTATCTTTTCCCCTTATTATAGCATCAGGTTAAGTAAGAAGTTAAGAAGGATTAGCCAGTGGCAGAGTAGAGAAGAGTGCAGCAGGCAGTAAATTATTACTTTTAGCCTTACTGCCTAGTCTATATCCATACAATAGAGAGATAAGGAAATTATAATATAAAACACTGAGCAGCATGATAGAAGATATCAAAGAAGTATAAAAGGATACCTGATGCAATCGAAATGAAAGTCCCCTATCCACAACAACTTTAAATATTCCACCTCCAAAACCCTCAGAAAAATATAAATCTATTTTAGTCCATGACAATGCTCAAGGATGTGAAGATCAAGAACAATATAAATGTACAAAGAATAAGTGCAAACATGTAAATCTGGATCAGAAGAAGAATGTAAGCATATAATTGATTCCTGCAACTCTCCTCTCTCTAGCTGCCACCCCCCCCAAACGCCATTACACATTTAAACTGTTGGCGAAGACTGGACCAAAAGCCTTAAGAGAAAGTAAATTGAGTTCACAACTCATGGAGCATTGTGTATAGAATTTCAAGCATTAGAAAGGGGATGTCATAAAGATTCACAATAACTAGCACCAAAGCAAGATAGTTTACTGGAAGCAAAACTATAATTAACCCCAATGAAAAGGAAAGAAAACAGGTGCAGAAAGTGGCGAAAGGAGCTATAGGCACCACAACGGACCTGCCTGCATTTAAATACCTGACAACGAAAAAAGGGCAAAATTTTAGTTAGAAACTATCTATTATGCTTAACAGTGCTCACCATATAATAGGATTTCACGATTTATCATGTGACTTTATAAGTAGAAATATCTACAAACTTTTATGGAACAATCTAACTATCTAGCTAAGATGGTAAAGGCACACATTTCAATCCAAACTAAGAAAAAACTTATCCAACACAAATATAAGAACATATTCCTATGTAAACCATCTTGAATTCTAATTCTCTTAATATCAAAATGTTTTCAGTTCTTGACAAACACATAAAATAAAATCCAGATTTCTAGAAAGAGAAGCCAGCCCTTCCAGTGCCCTTCTCCCAATCAGTGATCCATGGTCTTAAAGATTGGTTCTTAAGAAATGGGTGTGTTGCTCCCAAGATTGTGAAGCAAAACTGGAATTTCTGTCTTCAACAGATAAAAAGATAGCAAAAGAAGAAATGGGTGTGACTAAAGAAGAAGAAAGAGGAAACAAAAACAGACTCCAAACCTGATCCCGAATTCAAGAAAAGATGCAAAGGATGCTTTTTAAAACAAGCACAAAGTCAAGAAATCCTATCACGAAAAAATGAAATCAAGAAACTGAAAATCTTAAATTCAAATTTGGTTCACTAGGAAGCAATTAAGAGGTGACTCTGTGCGCCAAAAAAAAAAAGAAAAAGGAAGAAGTATAAAAGATTAACTTCAAAAGAAAATCTGATTACACGAACCATTGCCCAACTCTATTCTCGTTTCATATCTTCTACAAAGAAACTGAACGAATTCGATCGTTCTTGATTCCCCCAACGCCGTAAACTGGACCGGAACTCTCAAGATCGCTGAATCTTGATTGATTCTTCATAAACAACATTCAGAAAAATTAACCAAAATCGAGGGGAAATATGACCAAAAAAATTTAAATGTAAAAAAAAAAAAAGAAGAAGAAAGAAATACATTATACGAACCGCTGAGAAAAATCAGTATCATTCATTGTTGTCCTCTCTGCGTTCTCAAAGAACTGAAGAGGCTATAGATTGGAATGCTTCCTCTCGAAGCCTCGGCCGGAACCGCGTTCATCGCTTCCTTCTCCCTCCCGTTTGTTTGAGGAGGCGAGCACCCTGCCGGTCGGCGCCGCGTTAGCGTCACAACGTGACCGCCACTGCTTTCAGAGAGAAGAGGAAGACCCAGAGAGAGCCGCTGTCGATTGGGGCTTGAAGGAGTTCGAATGAATTCGAAAAGGTCTATTTATAGACAAAGGAAGCAGTCTTTGGGGAATTTACAAAAGTGACCTTTGCCTCTTCGGATGGGAATTGTGAAATTGCTTCTTCCCCCATTTCACATGGATTTGTTCCAATTTTCATTTTTATACACTTGAAAAAAACAAATATATGACGAAGTCCTTTTACTTTCTTCCCTACGGATATGGATTGCTTATTTCCTCTTTTAATATGGTTTCCCCCTTTTTGAAAATATAAAATCAAGTGAATTTTACTCCAAATTTCTATTAAAAAATTGACTAAATTTTCAATATGTTAGAAATCAAAATATTATCAAAATTTTTATAAATATATATTTTTTGTAAAATATTTTTATTTTTTCAACCCCTTTAAGGCCTAGTTTTTCTACTTTATATCCATACCTTCCAGCGAAATATTGTTAAAGATAAAAGTTATTCTCATTCATGCGAACAAAGTATGTATAAACAAAATAATAAATATTAATAATATATAATTCAAAAAGACATTTGTATTTATCCAAAGATCTTATGAGATAGAAAGACAATTATTTTGATTTTTTTTCGTTTGTTTTCTAAATGGATCAGATCAAATTCACCAAGCGCACAACTCAAAGAGGCATTTCCACTTGAGCAATCAATCAAACTGAACGAGAATAGGAGACAGGTTGAGTGCTAAGAACAATGAATTAAAGACATATTTAAAATTATTTAACCTAAGTTCTCAAAGGCCTATTAGCTCAGTTGGTTAGAGCGTCGTGCTAATAACGCGAAGGTCGCAGGTTCGAGACCTGCATGGGCCACTGTCGTCTCTTTTATCTGCCGTGCAACTCTCTCTCTTTTGTGTGTTTTTTTTTTTACCCTTCCTTCGTTGATTTCTGTCTACCTTTTTTCTCACTTTGTTTTGCTGGCTGAAAGTGCATCAAAAACACCAAACAGCATAATAAACAATTACAAAAGAAGATGCTGAAAGACGATGGGGCTGTGGAGGCGTTGAAAAGGATCTTGCGGAGCATGGGCTTGGATCAGCTAAGGACTCAAAAAGCACGCAGCAATGTACCTCTAGGCCAGTAATTTCAAGTTGCAAAAGCATAAGAGGCTGCCTCGTTCCAACAGGCCCCATCAAGAATTTGGTACGAAAAAGACGCTAGCTTTTTGGCCCAGAAGAAGACAGCCGATTTAGTTCAACAGTAATACGTACCTAATTGTCAGTAAAAAGTGGAACCAAGGCGAATCTCCCTTGAATTAGAGAACACAATAGAAAGCAATTACACGTTCAACCAATCCAAAGAGATTGCCAAAGTTGCTGCCCTCACCAACAGAACGATTTTCGATCACTTACCTAGTTGATTGGAAAGGAAATCATAACCCATATAACAGAGAACAGAAATGCATCTATAAATATTATGGATGGATGGGAAGAGCAGGAGGACATAGAGGACAACGGCGAGGACGATGGTGTCGGTGCCGCAGACGCCGGGCGGCGGCATTGCCCTTACGCACGCACGGCTTCGAGGACGCATTCCACTTGGAAGAGATGCCCATCTGGCGAGGACACCATTATTGCTCTACCTCACCCTGTCATTCTCTATCGCTCTATTGTCTATAGCACCTTCTTCCCCCCTCCCTCCCTCCCTCCATACAGATACCTTTGTCGTTAAATGAAAAATGCAGAAGACTCTTTCTAGCCAGTAAACCGTATTACTCGATGTTATATATACGGCGTACGTGCCGATGGCCATCCAGCTTACATCCAGAACCTGCCTACAGAACAGCAGTATTCTTGCGAGCATTTTCGTATGAGGCGTCTTCGCTAAGTAACAAGCGACGGGATGGTGGATACGGTGAACTTGTGGTCAATAGGCTTTGGATACGCACGTACCCATGCTCGCCTTCAAGCAATTGCTCCTCCTTTTAGATCAAGGCGGGAATTGCACAAATGAGTTTATTGATTTCTTTTTCCTCTGAGGCCGACCAGCGGTAGAATTACCATTTTATTTTTAATTCAAAAACACGAAAAAGATGGATGCAACACGTGGTAGAATTACTTTTCACGGCATGGGAAGGCAACTGAACGCTGGGCCTCATATTCACGGATTGGGCCAGGACCAGAAGGGGCAGGGTACACATGATCCTCACGACCACCTTCAAGTAATTGCGGTCGAAGAACAAAAAAATAAATAAACGAAAGCTGTCACCTTAAGCTCTTTTGAGGAGAAGAAAACAACCATTGTTTCTAGTCCTTTTCTTTTTCCTTGATAAGTCCACGGTATGTGGTCTTTTGATGGCAACCTTGGGGGGCACTTTCAGATGTTGGCAGGACTAATAAATTCAACAATAAAGCTTAAAAGTGTAACGAAAAGCTTACATTCAACGGTTCAATGTTCTGAAATTGGGCACAATAAGCTACAACAGATCTTGAACTTGATGTGAAAGCAAAACCATGGGGTTGTCACTTCTCCTCCTTTGGTTGTTTGTCCTCCTCCTTCTTATCTTGAGACTTCATAGATAGCAAAACAAAAGGGTAAAGATCAGATATTGTGGCATATGCGTGCAAGTATCGGCAAGAAAGAAAATTTCGGGGGAAGCTTTTTATGCGGCACAGAGGAAAAGAAGAGAAAAGGTACAACCGCAAACTCACCTCGGACTGACTTTGCATGGAAGCAAGCAAGTCTTTAACCGAAGGATCATTCGGATCCACCCCTGGGAGCTGCAGAAGGAAGTAACTACATAGATTAATGAAGGGCTGGAAGAGATTGCCTTTTTCCTCTCAGACAATTGGCAGAAGGATGCACACTTCATGGCAAATTTTTGAACACATACCGATGCAAGGATGGAGGAGACAAAAGACTGGTCAGCCAACAACTTGCTCATGTCTGTTTCGGTTGCTGGCTCTTTTGTGCCGTCCTGCACAGATAATTGAAGAGCTGCGAGAACCAAGAAATAAGATTTGCATGATGAAACAATGGTCAAACAGCTTTGCAGGTTACCAGTATCAGAATGCCCCCAATGCTAGGGAGATAAACACTGCAGAGTATGAAAGTGGGGAGAAGCATCTAAGTCTTAAGTGGTATTAGGATATCAAAGAAATCAAAAAGAGTCCATACACAATAATCCTCGGTAATATGCACAAGACAAAAGCATGAAATTAATGGATACCATCAAGTATATAAAAGAATTCCCTAGTCCTAATTTAAGGCATTCTCTGTAGACATGAGGATCTAAAAATTTTCCATTTGCCTGGCCAAAGTCCAAGCACTTGACACATCAAGTTCCTAGACACAAGTGAGGAAGAAGGTATGAACTTGGGAAAGATAACCATCCATTCATGCAGAAATGGACAAATGGCTTAATTCCACGTATGGCTCACCTAGTGCCAAATCTGGATCCTCTGCAGCTACCCCAGACATATCTGTATCTCTCAAATTATGTCCGGAAGAAGGTTCGTCCATTGACATTGCAAGAGCCTGCTGTAACAGGGCATTCTCTTCATCCTGCAATTAACTTATGTAAGTTCGTCTCAAGATAACTCCTTAGTACAACGGTTGAAGGAAGGATGAGCTAATAGTACTAACTGTCAAATCATTTCTCTTATTGTCAGCTTCAGAGACTGAAACACCAGCATTTTCCGTCATAGTAGTGTCCTGTGAGCCAGACTTCTGTTCCTCTCCTTTGTCCTGTCTAGCAGCATCCTCTGCTGCCTTTTTAGCAGCTGCCTCCTGCCTGGCCCTCTCCTCTTCCATAGAAACTCTGAGAGCCAGGGCCAGTTCAGGATCAAGATTGGGATCCACCCCAAATTCAAATGCAGAAGCACCACCTGCGGCAGCTGCTGCTGCTGCAGCTGCAAACCCACTTCCACCTTCCCCATCTCCAGTGAAGATTGGCGTGCTGCCAACAAATGACATGAAATTATCAGGACAGCTAGGTTATTTTTATCCAGTTGTGCAAATAACAAAATAAGCTACTCTCAATAAGAAACAAGGAAGGCTGAAATCTTGACCTTATAAGAACATCAGAAAGTGCATTTGGACCAGGAGGAACATGAACAATGTGGCTAGTATCATTACTGTTGACAGCAGCAAGAAGAGCTTCTAGCTTTTCTGTCTTCCCATCATCATCTTCGCCAAAATTAACTATGTCAAGAGCTACATTATTCTTTTTCAACTTCCTTCCAATCATCTCTAATAGCTTCTTCTCATGCTTAATGGGACTGCGTGATCAAATTTTGCACAGAAGAGTCATGCGAACTGCAAGCATAAATTTGAGAAACACTATGGAATGTAAAATAAGACACACCTTCCAGCAAAGACAATAATTCTCTGTTGCTGTTTTTTGTTTTGACGATGCTTAAGACCCAGTTGAGCCACCTGGATACCAGCAGCCAAGTTCATCTCACCACCTATTTCTAAACCTAAATTGACAGAGAAACACATCCAGGAATAGAAATTGAAGCTCAGGAAATAAACAATGAAGGCTCCGGTGTCCAAACAACGAGCAAGCAAATAAACTAACCATGCACGCAAGACAAGATCTTGCCAAGGTCAGTAGTAGGCGTGACCAAAACACGAACCCCTTTCCCTGCCATTGTCATGATTCCCACTGTATTCTCTGGATTGGACTGCACCCATAACCCGAATCCATTCACTCAAAAAAGTCAACACACCCTTAATCCACTACGCTCGCACCGTATTTAATCCACAGAGATCAATTCTTTTCAGCTCGACTATTCAATAACACAACCAAGGACCATAGAATACCCGGCGAACAGCTCAAAAGATCATGGCGGCAATAAAAACCCATTCGAACCCAAAACATAAACCAAAGAAAGAAAAGGTGGGAAGGTGGAGAAAGACCTGGGTTTTAGCGCCGCAAATGAGATTGACGGCATCGGATTGAGCTTGAAATCTTGACGGAGCGTAATCACCATTTCGCATCCACTCCGAATTATCGATGCAGATCATCGTCGCCTGTTGATGGATGATTTAGATTGACACCAACAACAGTAACCAATCAACCCATAATTATGCAAAGATTAATGAGAAATCTGAAGGGGTTACCTCGAGGACCATGGTTATATTAAAGATTGCTTCTTTTCTTCTTTTGGGTTCGTGGAGGAGGCTACGGATCGTGAGAAGGGTTCTGAATTGCGAACAGCGGAGAACAGATACTTGGGGTTTAGTTGCACTTTCTTATTCCTATGGAGCCGGTACCATTCGTTTCACCGCCGTGTTCGCTTATAATAGGATAAATGGTAAATTTGGGATCTTTGATTGATTGTGAGCGTGTGTACATATTGGGGTCTTTCAGAGGAAAAAAAAAAAAAAAGTTCTTTTTTTAACGAACCTTTTAGAGCCCTAATAATAATGGTAAATAATAATAATAATATATTTTTTAATACTTATCGAGAGAATCACTTATTATATAATAAAAAATTTTAAATTAAAATTAAAATTTTTAAAATAAAAATATAAAATTCTAATCATTGAACCGTACTTCAAAATATAATAATAATAAAAAAGTTAAAACACTTCTTTCTAAATCTACGAATCATGAGAACTTTGTTCCATGTCGGTTGGATTAGATTCAAATCTATGTTAACCATCAGATTAATAGGAGATTGTGGCGTGCTTCCTAATCAGTACAGAATCACAACAAAGATCTCTTTCTCTTCCATTTGGCACCGACTCAAGTTTGATACAATGAATTCAAAACCACTAACCTAAAGCTCATTAGTAAAAATCACCAGAGAGATGCAGACATGTAGACATGCACTACATCTTGGGCCTGAAATCACCCTGGCACTTTTCTACAAGTACAAAAATGTCCCACCGTGAGCAGGGTTCCATCCTTTACATCATTATTGTCAATGTGAACATCATTAGCAATAACACTGTCATTTCACATGGAGCACCTGCTTGTATGCTCGCTGCTTGACAATTCATCACTTTCAGCCAGAGGACTGGTGGATGCCTCCTCCTCCTCCTGCTCCCCCTCCTCCTGGAACCTTGAGTTATCCGAAACCCACCTCAAGGTGCTTCCTTCCGTTCGGCAGCTGCTAGAGGAGTCATCAATTTCAGGTGTGCCATCGATTGTTGGAAGAGCTGGGGTTGGTGTAGTTTCTGTCCCAAGGAGTGGAGTGGAGGCATACCTTGCTTTCACTCGCCTCTGCCATCCATGTAGTGACTTCCTTACAGTATCTGAAACTATAGTTTTCTTGAATTTTGTTCCCATCTGCAACCACATAAACCTCTAAGTAAGAGAGGAGAGGTCCCATAAGAAGATGGAAAGGAAAGGGTATAAAATGGCAGACCTGGGTAACGATTACGTAGAGAGGAAATGTGATGAAGCTACACCAGAACTGGGTGACCACCCTTCGGATATCATAGGCATAAGCAGTATGAATATTTTCAGTCAGAGCTAGTAATTTTTCACTAGAAAGATTGGAAGCATACTATTGCAATGGCATACCCCAACGTCAGGCGGACCGTAATGTGCCTTCGGTTGTCCATGAAACAAGAAGAATCCTTAATTTCCCACTAGGAACAGAAACCATAATTAGCATCAATTATATGGGAAAGAAAGAAAGAAGCACCTGATATTACACATTATCTAACATTTAAGTGGTGGCAAAGCTATCAAGAAGGGACATTTTGCACTTAATTCAATAGCAAATGAGCAAAAACTCACGTAATACGCAAAAGTTGCAGGATTATGGACCTTTAATCTTACCAGGGACCATAGAAATGTTGCCATCTCAAAAGCATTCTGCAAAAGAAAATTTCCATTAAGGAATGAGACTTTCAATTTCACCACAACACCTCCAAAGCATCACTCACCTGAAACGATATAGATTGCATCAATTGCAAAAGAAGTCTGGGCTTCCCAAACCAGAACAAATCGTCCCTCAGGTTGATTTGATGATTTCCTAACCTTGGACAGGTGCCTTGGACTTCATTGGCCAGCTTTACTACCACGCGATGAAGCTTTGTACCAATTAGCAGGATTAACTTTTTTTCCGCATCATCCATTTAAAAGGGACGAAGAAACAAAGAAGTTAACATAGAGCTGCAGAGGGAAACCAAGTAAATGCAGAAGTCAAAGGAGATATGTTGAAGACTTACAATAGGTGGAATAAAGGAAAGCCAGAAGTAAATGTCAGTTCCTGGATCAAGACAGAGAAGGAAGTTCTGCTAATTAAGTGCTTGCTTGCAACAATTAATCTCAGGCATTGCAGCAACTTGTTAAACACAATGCTAATCAGACAAGGTACAGTCCTATAGCTAGTTAACTATTTAGGACTTTTGGAAAAATTACCATGGAAGTCTAAAACGATGCAACATATGGCATAGATCCACAGAGGCACACTGCAAAAGAATCTCAAACAAAAAATCTTCGATTTAATATGCATTAATGGACAGAATATCTTCATGCAGAGAGTAAGAGGCACAACCTGATGCCAACAACATCACGAAATTCCTCCTCCATGCTTCGAAGCATATAACTAAGGAAATCATATGTCAAAGGAAGCTGATGCGTCTATAAAGAGGAGACCAAATTAGTGAACGAAAAAATTTTAGTCAAGAATTAGCAATGCAGACTACAGCTTATCATATGTTATCATATGAGTCTGGCCTTTCCTATTTTGCACAGAACGAATGAGAAAAAGACCAGAAAACCCAAATGGGTATCGTGCAGTTCTGGTATGATTCCATCCCAGTTAAAGAAGTGTGTCGACAAGATAACAGAAGTAAAAGAAAAGCATCATTCAGAGCAGAAAGAACAAACAGTTATAAAGCCCGAGCGCAAAGCCTTGTAGTCAGCTTGATTTACTGAACTCCAGAGTTGGCGGCTGAAGCAAACCTACGAGATTGAAATGCTGATCACTCAAGTAAGTGCCGACAATACAAGTTCTAGGAAACAACTACCTTGAAATAAATTTTTCAGTGCATCTTTTTGGCAATAAATTACCTTAAAAAAAAAAAAAAAGACTCAGCATCACACAATGACTAATTTAAAGTTCTTTTCTTTGTTGAGGATTCACAGCAACCAAACAAGAAAGTACTGATGTTTTAGGCAATTAGTTTGAGAAATAACAAAGGGAGAGACAGGGAGATTAGTATTGTTAATTAATTTGAAAAAAAAAAAAACTCGTTTTTCACGTAGAAAGTCCAATATGTCGTCCTGCAAACGAGATATCTCTAATTTTAACAGGACCAGGTAAAAACGAGATGCCTGGTTCTTGGGTAACAAGGACTATTTTGATTCAAATTGATGAAATTCATAGGAAAAAAAAAAAGTCCATTTCTTCTCCAGAATTCTAGGATCTTAATTTTTTTTTTCAACCAGTGAATGCAAACAGACAAATTTGTAAAGATGAAAGCAACTGGATCTATATGAGCAATAAAAAGAAGTTTTCAGCACGTGAAAATACCAGCCAAACCAGAACCTTGTGCTGGCTCCATGGATGGGACGTGCGGTGAGCAATGAAGGTAGATAGCCGTGTTATTCTTCTTCTTCCATTGTCAGTCGCTGTTGCTGGGGGTTCTAGCATTCAAGAGTCCAGGCCAAAAAAAAAGAAAAAAAGGGATTTTTCATTCACGAGGGCTCTTTAAAACTAAGTCTTGAATTGATCAACAAGTGATCAAAATTTACACCTTCGGTTATCTGAATGGCCATGGACTTTGCTTGGTTTTCCCATATTCTCCAGCTATAAATCTGCCAAAAAAAAGGCGAAAGATTAAAGCTTTCTAGGTGAAGATCCAGCTTCAAAGCCAAAAATGTACTGCTGAAACTCAGTATTTTCCTTGACCTTAATCATGCCCAAGGCAACGGCGATGAAGCTGTACAAGGTATGGGTAATGACGAGAACAAACATCAAACGATGAAGCTGTTCGAGGCTTTCGGAAGAAGCAAAAGGC
This sequence comes from Bruguiera parviflora, assembly GCA_019804595.1. Taxonomy (NCBI): domain Eukaryota; kingdom Viridiplantae; phylum Streptophyta; class Magnoliopsida; order Malpighiales; family Rhizophoraceae; genus Bruguiera; species Bruguiera parviflora. The sequence continues at coordinate 13,658,694 of CM034046.1, read as the reverse complement.
TCATAGCCCTGGAATTCACACAAAAATTTGATTACTTACAGCATGAAATCCTGAAATGTGATGTCTTTGTTCAATTAAGACAAGATCCTTTTTTGAGAACAGTATTGTGGCAGCCCTGCTGTTGTTCAATTGTAATCTGAGCCAGAAAAACATGTCACCTCAGGGCAATAATCGCGCTGTCTGATGTACGTCAGGTTTCTAACCAGTGAAACATTCTTGTAATATGAAGTTGAAACAAGAACTTCCTGCGTTGATCTCAGTTCTTCCTTTGCCGCACATGGATAGAACCGGCGGCTCAAGCCTGATGTTTTAACGCAAATCTTGGCCACATAAACAATCCAATGACCCATCAACAAAGAGAGGAGGCCGAATAGCATTAGCTCTGCCCACAAATTGATAAACAAAAGCGTAATGAGATCAAAATTATACTGTTTCAGTACCTTTAATGGGACAACAGACCAATCCTTCTTCCTTACCTTCTTTGATCTTGTCCAGGGCTGAAAGCACTGCTTTCCTCCTAGTTCTATCCAACCACTATCAAAGAGAAATAGAAATGAGGGCGGCTTTTCAATCAACAGTCATGAAAAAGGCATTGGTTTTTTCCTTCTTTCTAGGTTTTCTCTTGTACAGATTTACCTTTCCAAACCGTTTCAAAGAGCCATGGAGGAAGTAACCAAGAGCAATCAAAACAGTGATCACAGTAGCCACAGCCCACGTAGGGGTCAAAGCCAAAGATGTCTCTCCTTCATCCATTATCCTCTCAATGAAAAGCCACCCACAGATCCTGATATACTTCAGCTTCCAGGTCACTAGGCTTCAGTGTGCCAAGTCCGCACTTTAGTATCAGAAAAAACCCAACTATTTCGGGGTCTCTTCTGACAGCACCTTTAATTTGTGGTTCCACTGACTGACTCCTCATCAGAGAAGAGAATTTAAGAGTCCATGGAAGGTTGGTTGTAGAGCAATGGCCAGTGGGCCCGCAGAACCCACATGTCAACTACCAAGTCTCAGCATGCTGGGATCTGACCAACGTGGCTTTGTCTCGTAGGTTTTCCATTTTTTCTGTGAATGTGTTTTGGAATCACGAAAACTCCATAATCAAATGCATTAGAATATTAAAACTGATGCTTTTCAGCAATGACAAACGCCCAGTTGTGGACTCGGAAATACTATATTTTTTTCACTTCATTGCTGGTTAGGTAGAGATGCCGTGCCAACTTAACCTACTGTGGCATTTTGGTTTTATGTTTGTAACTAGCCCGACCAGACACAGCCGTCTGTGACACAACATGTACATTATTTACTTGGTGAAGATGCGATGGAGATTTGGTTGTTGTGGCGGTGCCAAACGACAGCGTGCACTTCTCAGTTGTATCTTTCACCCAAACCAAAGAGTCCGTGTGGCAATATATGCAAAATCATTAATCTATGTTCTCTTAATTTAAATATACTTCAAATGTAATATCTTTAATGTTCTAAGTTTTTGATTTAATATTTATTAACGAGTCCAACACAACTTTTTGAACTAATGTCCAACCAATCTCGCGAACTCTATAACTCCAAGTAATCGAACGATTACTTATCAACCAAAACAGCTATTTATCCTCTTTCCTTTTCTTTTTTTTTGATAAATTCTTCTAATTACAGAGATGCAAAATCTAAGGTGCCCGTTTACGTGGAGATGAAATAATCATAAATGGGTCTATGCCATTGGGCTGCAAGGAACAAAAGTGTCTTCCGAGCAATTCCTCGAGCTTAAGGCTGTTTTAAACAGAGCCCAGTGGATGCTTTTAAGTCCGTGGCAACAGCTGCTTTGCCGAAGCCCAAGTTTTATTTTGCCAGTGAAATTTGAATCGAGTCCCTCTCCGCATTCTCTCATTATCCTTCTCCTTCCCTCCTTTTCTCTATCACGTCCACACTCTTAAAAATTAAAAACCAACAAATTAAATAAATAAAGACTAACCCCGTCACAAAAAAAATGACTGTTTACACCTTGAGTATTTTTGAGTAGATTTACTGGACTACCAAAAAGTTGCAAAACGCCTCAATTGGCAAAGTTGCAATCCGTTGGCAAAGTTGCAATCCGATTACGGGGAGTAGAAGGAAATCCACTCACCATTAGGATTCGGTTAGAAAGCTAAACTTATAATATATATGTATTCTTTCTTGGTTTTGTTTTCTTCTGCAACACTTCTTGTCACAATTATGGCTTCAACGTTGGTGAAAGGGAAAATCCAGTTTCTAGTCAATGAAAAGATTGAAATAAGAAGCACCGAAAATGGTAATGTGGGTTCTTGGCACAGGGCCACCATTGTTAACTCCGACGAGCAATCTTGTTACGTCCAGTGTGATAACAGTCCTGAAAGACTCCCTGAAGTTGTTTCCCGCCGTTCAGGACGCTTAAGGCCATTGCCCCCAGAAATAAGATTTGATAATATGGAGTTGTCGTATGGAATGTGTGTGGATTTGTATCAAATGGATGCTTGGTGGGAAGGAGTAATCTTGGACCAATGTCAAGATGGGTCTGGCGAAAGGGTCGTTTTGGTGCCGGGATTGAGCAGACAAGTAGAGGCTGGGGTCGAGATTTTAAGGCTTAGTCAAGATTGGGATGAGCGTGCTGGAGTTTGGAAGTGCCGGGGAACTTGGCCATTGCTTGAGTGGATTGGAGAGTGCAAACTGAAACTGCAGGATTGGCAGTCTGAGGTTTTTGCTAAGGAGACATGGGGTTTAATGAAGGAAAAGCTTGGGGATTGGGCTTGCAACGTGAAACCCATTTGGCCAGAGTTGGCGAGGGAGATTAGCTCGGATCATAAACCTTGTCTTGATGGTCCTAGCTTGAATCTTCATGCGGCATTAATGGAATCTCGGGTGGTTTTGCCAAGCACAGACAGGATGATTAATTTGGCCTATTCTGATGCAGTTTCGGCAGACTCCAGCCTCGTTTCAACTATTGAGAACTCATTGGAGGGTGAAATAGTATTGCATTCTAACACTGATCCTGTCACTAAAGGTGAACAATTATCGAGAATCGGCACACATAAGCTAGAAAGGAAGCTGGGGGATTCGAGGCACAGAGATTCCAGCCCTTGGCTACCTGTTGGCCCTGACATGTTTAATACAGTGGAGTTCTGTCCTCGTGCCATAACTGAATTTGCTTCCTTGGGTGATAACAAGCCTCCAGAGTCTCTTGTACTGAAAGTCAGATTGCACCTTTTACGTGTAGGCTGGAAAATTGAGCGAATGAAATATAAAAATAGCTTCAGGTATAAATACATCTCACCGGATAAAAGCGAGATTTACCTCTCACTTCGTCAGCTTTGTCATAATTTGAGGCATTCTGTGACGAAGATTTGTAATTCTCCAGCCTACCTGATTGAGGAAGAGTCAACCAATGATGCTAAGGAGTCTTCTAATGGAGCACAGCAAAGAGAAAAGAAGCGAAAGGCTGAGAGACCTTTGTTCTCATTTGAAGTTGATTGCACAGAAGATGCAATTGGATTGATCAACAATACAGGGTCGACGCATGATCAGGATCAAAATGTCGGCTTTACAGAACCAAAAAGCAGAAAGAAATGGCCTCTTTTGAAGAAACTGAGCGAAGATTCGAACCCTTGGCTACCTGTAGTCCTTGACATGCTTCCTAGAGTCGAGTTCTGTGCTGGTGTCATAACTGAATTTGCTTCTTTGGCTGATAACAAGAAGCCTCGAGAATCTCTTGCAATAAAAGTCAGGACGCACCTTCTACACCTAGGCTGGAAAATTGAGCGTAGCAAATGTAAAAACAGCTACAGGTACAAATACATCTCACCAGATGAAAGTGAGATCTACTACTCACTTCGTCAGCTCTGTCTTGATTTGAAGGATTCAGTGATGAAGAATGGTAAATGTCCAACCGACCTGACTAAGAAAGGCTCACCCAATGATACTACGGAGTCTCATGTTGGAGCACGGCCAAGAGAAATGAAGCGGAAGGCTGAGATGCCCATGCTCTCATTTGAAGTTGATTGCACAGAAGATACAGTTGGATCGGTCATCAAGTCTGGGTTGAGGCATGATCTGGACCAAAATGTCAGCTATCCAAAACCAAAAAGAGGAAAGAAACGGCCTCTTTTGAAGAAACTGATAGAACATTCGAAAATTACTGTGTCTAATTGTACAAGGCGTTCAACCAAAAGAGTTAGACAGCAGGTGTCTCGTAGCTCCTCAAATTCCAATCCTCTCACTATCTTGTCTTGGCTGATCGACAAAGATATAGTGTTGCCAAGGACAGGGGTACATTGTCACAACGGCGAGAATCCTCTTCGGCTAAAGAAAGGAAAGATTACTCGTTACGGGGTCAGGTGTTATTGTTGTCAAAGGACCTTTACTCCCAGTGAATTTGAGGCTCATGCTGGAAGCACAAGACACAGACCAGCTGCCAATATTATTTTGAAAGACGGAAGGTCATTGTTAGACTGCCAAATGGAAATGCTAGACCAATACCCCAGAAATTTGCAACAGTTAGCAAGTGAGCCGAAGAGTAAGGAGCATGACAGTGATGCCATTTGTTCAATCTGTCGCAATGGAGGTGATCTAATTTTGTGCGATCAGTGCCCATCCTCATTCCACCAAGATTGCCTTGGTTTGAAAGATCTACCAGAGGGAGATTGGTTCTGTCCATCGTGCCTCTGTGGCATATGTGGCCGATGCAATTTGGAAGAGAACCTTCGGCAATCAAAGGGTGACTCTGTCCTTGTTTGTCACCAGTGCTGGCACAAGTACCATGTTGGATGCTTAAGGGATGAAAGACAAGCGAGGCATGAAAGAGAAGATAATGCTGGAAACTGGTTTTGCAGCAGAAGCTGCATGGATATGTTCTTGGGCCTTGAAAACCTTGTGGGGAAACGAATTGTATGTGGGGTTGGTCTTACCTGGACATTAATGAAGTCCATGCAATCAGATAACTGCGAACTTAACTTATGGTCAGAGAACCAATGCAAACTCAATCTTGCTCTTCAAGTGATGTCCGAGTGTTTTGAACCTCTTAAAGAAGCATACACGGGGCGGGATATCATTGAAGACGTGATATTCAGCCGAGGATCAGTCCTAAATCGTCTGAATTTCGTGGGATTTTACACAGTACTTCTGGAGAAAAATGATGAGCTTGTTACAGTAGCTAATGTACGCGTTCTGGGAGATAAGGTGGCAGAGATGCCCCTCATTAGCACCAGGTTCCAGTACCGTGGGCGTGGAATGTGCACTTCCTTGATGGATGAGCTTGAAAAGCAGTTAATGAAATTGGGTGTGGAGAGGTTAATACTGCCTGCAACTCCTAGTGCCTTGGACACATGGATACGTGCATTTGGGTTCTCAGAGCTAGCAGAGTCTGATAGGAACCAATATGTGGATTATAACTTCCTGAATTTTCCCGGCACCACATTGTGCCAGAAAGTCTTGCAGGCAGAAGTCCCCAAGCCAGCATGACCTAGTTGTCAGTAATCAACAAGCTAACCAAACTTGAATAGGAAAGGTTTTTTTATGGACACCATTCCTTGCTTTTCAGGAATGTGTTTATTCTTATGTCACGATAGGTCTATAGCCGATGTTGCTGGAAGAAAGTGAACTTATTCAAAGACTCTCTACAGAGGTAAGAAAGCTGATAGTGGAAGTTTTTTTTTTTTTCCTTTTCTTTTTTCTGATAAGTAAACCGGTAGTAAATTTGTTTATCTTGTACATTTGTGATTCATTTGGTGCCATGAAACTGTAGATTAGAGCCTCGATGACCTGCTTGGCCATTGTTGGGCATATGAATACAGAATGCTACCTCCATATAGATGTAAATATTCTGGAGTAGAGATAACGGAAAACACTAGGGATTTTTGCAGACTTGGCTGTACTTAGCAAAGGAGATTATTGTAGTTGCAATACAATTACTTACTAATCAGAGCTCAGCTTTCCGTTCCTCTTTTGTTTTCAGCGCAAATCCATTCCGCACCCAAGCAAGATAACCTGCTTCCACATTTCTCACATCCTTGATCCCCTGCGCTTTCTTCCCATTTTCCCTTTTGGATGTTCAAAAGAATCAAAACTAGGCAGCAAACTTCTTGGCAATCCATATAAAAAAAGCGCACTTGATGGATTATATTATTTTTGTTGCAGAAAATGAACCGAGGGCTTGGTAGATCCGGTGAAATCAACATGAACAAAAAAATCTTACGGCAGCAAGAAGATCAGTAGCTGCAGATAGGGATCTGAATCCTCCGCTTTGACAGCGTTATCAAGAAAGTAAATCAGATGCCATTAGAGTTTGTAATTGTTTCATGATCAATAAAAGGAACAAAAACTTAGTCAAAGGCTAGTTGAGAAATTTTTACACAGATTCCACGAAGAGCTTATAGAAAAAGCTAGTTGACTGCTGAGAAATTTTTACCCCTGCTGACAGAAAAATCTGGGGGCTGATTCCTTGGTTTACCTTAAATACCGGCCAACTTATTTTGTTTTCGATAATGATTTTTCTTATTATTAGATCTTATAAATACATAATAAAACATTACATGAGCTGGTTGATATACATTAAACGTATGAATTCGAGTGGGAGGAGGAGAGTGACCTACAGCATCGTTATGGATCGTGCCCATTCACAATTCTACACTAGGCGAGTGACGTGGCGTAGCAATTACATGGCGGGTGCCTTGCCGGCCCCATTCGTGGCTGAGCAGAGCAAGACTGTGACTTTCAGTCTGCGGTGATCCAGAGGCGCCTTTGATGTGGTGATGATCGTGGGTGGCGCGGGAGGAGGCTTGGTTGCAGTGTGAACTTTAACGGGAAGCATGGTTGATGATGTTGGTGTTTGAGGCTTGGTGATCGGGAGAAGGAAGAGAAGGGAAGATGGCGATGACTGGATTCTTTCTGAACAAATGAAAAAACCACCATTTTTTGCATCCCAAATAGAAAAACAGGACGTGGTGGACTCAAACTATCCCCCGCTTTTAACCTTGAAAGTCAATTCTAGGAAGAGGTCATTTGCTGAAGCTGGATTCTTGTACGGGGAATCAAAAGTTGAAAAAGTACGTAAATGAAATGCCTTGCAGCCAAATGCTCCGTCTATGACAATCATTGGCACCACAGAAAGGCCTCCAGTTTCAATATCAGCACTAGTTAAACTACCACTCCGCCACATCATGAAGACCCATTTAAATTAAATTGCTAGGAGCTAGAGCACTCTCTTTAAGCAATATGGTCCCATATGCAATTGAAAAAACTCACCACTGCAAACGCAAAAGATTTGTAGCTGTGCCCAAAAAAAAAAAAAAAAAAAAAAGTTACCAAACAAAATATTTGACAAAAAGGGAAAAGAAGTCTTCGTCAATCACTAACTAAAACTGGGGCCGCTTTGCTCGCCCTGGAATGTGTAAATATGGTTGTCATATCAAGTCTGCAAACTGGGCAAAATGTTCCTCCCTTGGTCAGCCAGGATGCCATGCATCTTGAATGAAATTCTGCAAACGAATCCACATCGACAATATCAATAACAAAAGTTACAAAACAATGGCATAAAATAAGAACCATGATAATTCTTTTTTTTTTTCCCCCGTCTAACAAGCTATCAGCAACTTGCTACTTCTTGCCATGTTTACAAGGAAGAGCATTAATGAATTCTCCTTCTTTGTAATCCCCGAGGCAAATGGCACAAAGTTTCTCCAACGATGGAGTTACTTCTGTGACCAGACCAGAGTGTGAAACGGGAACGTGCTAACACCGTCACGGTTTCCAAGCCGGGAGATGCTTGCGCTGTCGCGGTGTCCACGCGGGGAGATGCTGCCACCGTCCTAGAATCAATGTTTGCTCTACGGCGGGATCTCCGTTAGAAATTCACCGGCTACCTTCGAAACAAACGCAGCATGAATGTTTTATGCCTTCAGAATTTCCGTCCACTGCACACCCACACACGAAACACCATCAAAAACAATTGATACCATTCTTTTCAGCGTTACACAATAGAAATAAGAAACAGTGCGATCGTGCAAAGGCAAAGCTCGAAGGGGCAAACCACTAGCAGCTATAGTCTAGTGGCCAACAAGTTTGAAACTTGAATTCAAACTGGTAGACTTCAGCGGATTAAAAAGCTCGGAGGGCCACAGAGCAAACTTACAGGTAATCGAGTCCCCGTCAAGCTGATCGTTATAAACAATCGCAGCAGCAGCGAAACCTGCATTTCGAGCATATGGCGAATCCTGTCAACGTAATAACATTCGTCCCTAGCAATCACGACAAAATTTGCCCCGTCGGTTTCGTTGGATTCCAAACGGGTTGCGTAAAGGATTGCAAACGGAAGCATACGCTTCTTCGTTTATGACAAAACAAAATAATAAAATTATCGAAAAAAAATTAGAAAAAAAAAAAATCTAACTATTTGTTTTACTGTAGCAGGTAATAATATATTAATAAAGGAGGAGTGCAAAAAGGGGGTGGCACGTGGATCTTGGCCTGAACCAAACGGCAGGTCGTTCCAAATAGTGACGAGCAGGAGGGGCAGGAGGGGAGGGGAGAAAGGAAAGAGGGGAATCGAGGACTAGGAGGGTGGTGTGTGTGTGGCTGGTGAGCTAGCGGATAGCGGGAATGGATGTAAAAGCAGCATCTTCTCTGAGATGGGGAATCCTTCGTCGAGCACTTCTACGTCGCAATCCTCCCGGTACTTCCTTCCTCTAATCTCTTCTACGTCTTTCGTTCAATAATTAAACTAACCACGTTCGTCCGAATCCGAATGCGACGACGAACGACGCTTTGCATTTGGCACAAATGCGATGGTCTTGCAGACGACGAGCAGTCTGCTTCCAGTGACACGAATCGCATTTCGAGGAGGAAGGGTCAAGGGTTCAACATGATACCCGCCCAGTTTGTCGATGGCCAAGAAGATTTGAGTTCCAGGGACGCCTGTTTATGCTACACTCTGCCCGCTCATGGAGCTCCAAAGCTTTTCATGACGTGAGTGAGGGGAACTCTCTTTTTCCTTACCATCTTCTCTCTTCTCTTGTTCCATTGCAGATCGATACGGTGTCGTTTTCTGCCAGGCATTTCATCGAACACGTTTGTGCCCCACTTTTGCACACAATATTAGACATTCTCATCTCATGGGTTGTTAGGAGAAAGAACGTTTGGTGGGGCCCATCTCGTCCCCGCCAAAACACATTTTAACGTTGGCCACATTTCAGTTATGTCGGGACTTAGAAAGCATATTGAAATGGTAGTGGCTTGCATTTTTGTGGGCAGCCAGAGAGCGGACAACAGCATCGCTGACCTCAAGGATTTTGAGAATTCCAATAAAGACAATGTTGACAACACTGGGCTTGTGTGTGAGTTTTTTTGTTTTTGTTTTTGTATTTTTTTTGTCATTCTCAGAGTTTTCTCTGCTTATTTAGGACGGTATTGTGGCACGTTCTTGGCAGTAAAGTTAAGGATAAAGCAAGTAACATTGTTGTTTCTCTTCATGACTTAAACACTTGCACAGGTCAATGGCCATCAGAAGAAATCCTTGCTCATTATTGCTTGTCACATGCAGACATGTTCAGGTATGCAATATGTTATTACTTTGTGCTTTTGATGAATCTTTGGGGTTGAGGGGGCTAAAAAAACAAAGAAAAGGTCTCGTCTCGTTTTTAGTTGTTTGCATTGCATTTAAACTCTTCTTTGTGGCTCTTTTACTTATTTGAACTATACCTATTTGTTTGTGTATTTTCTGCAGGTCCAAAAAAGTAATTGAGCTTGGATCGGGATATGGTTTAGCTGGATTAGCTATTGCAGCCACCACTCAAGCATCAGAAGTCGTAATTTCTGATGGAAATCCTCAAGTAGTTGATTGTATCCTTGTGATTTTTGCTCTAGACACATGCACAAGCTTTATTCTTGATTGCAAGTTAGTTTTGTCTGATGGTTGATATACCTGAAGGTTTTTGCCCAAGGCCATGCATTTCCCTGTAGAGACTGTTTATGTTATTCTTATACTAAACTACAATTCAAGTCCTGTTAATGCCTAGGCAAACTGGGTGAAAAAAAAAAAATGTTAGGATAACTCAATTAGACATCATACAAGGGGCTTTGTGGTGGCATCTATTTGTAGACAAATAGTGACTTTCCATGGAAGGTATTGAGGCATGTCATGTCTGCTATGGTCCATTGATCAGAGACTCATTGGTAGCAAGATCGTATACTTTGATGGCCTCTAGAATCTCCATTTAGTCCATACTTGAAGCCATGGCAGAACAACTCTTTACTGCAAAACACCACCCAACCTTTGGAGACACACATAGAAATTAAAATTCTTTTTCCCCTAATTCCCTGGGATATATTCAATTAGATATAAAATTGTTTTGCCTTTCCTTTTTCTGGTGATAAGGTCCAGTTGTCTGTGATGCTTGTTTATAAAATCAACTCTCTAAGCTCTATAACTCCTTGTTTATCGATTAAATTCTTGAAGGTATTTTAGCTGCAAGTCTCTAAAGTCATTAAGGATGGGCAAAGGACTGAGTTTTAGCCCTGGTTCAATCTTGAGGAATTTGATGTGGGCATGGACAGTATCCGAACTGGCCCAATCATTTTTCTAAAATTGCTGTTGGTTTGTAGAGTTCCAGTCAAACTATGGTCCAATTGATGTGGGCAATGATTCTCATTCTATCTTTGTCATTTTCTTTACTCTTATATTTGAAATCTTAACATTTAGATATTCAGCATAACATAGATGCTAACTCTGGAGTATTTGGTAGTACAAAGGTGAAGACCATGACATTGCATTGGGATAAGGAGATTTCAAGTATATCCAACAGTTTTGATGTTGTTGTTGCTAGTGATTGGTAAGCTCTGTTTTTTTTTTTTTTTTCCTTCCCAACTTTCTATTTAGATAGGAAATATGCATCAAGTTAGATGTTCATAAAAACATCATAATTTCCAATAGTTGCTTATTATCTGCTAAAGATGGGGTTTGCCAGGGTTAGTGTCATAACTAGATGGAGTGCTTCCATTTATGCAATCTGCTTACTTATATGGGCACTACCTTCTTTTTCCCACATCTTTGCTATCCATTAGTTTTACTAATTGAGTTCTAATTTTTAATGTTTCTTCACTATTCAATGAAAGAAACTTTGACTGAAGACACAATGTGAAATGATTGCTCATGCTAACACAAAATTGAAGCATTCTCTCCATTGTGTGTTAAGCTTGTTTTGGTTGACACTCAGTAACTTTGTATGTGACTTTGACAGCACTTTTTTTAAGGACTTCCATAGAAGCCTTGCTTTTACTGTTAAGCTCTTGTTGAGAAAAGCCAGACAATCAGAGGCAATATTCTTCGGCCCTAAAAGAGGCAACTCTTTGGACAAATTCTTAAGGACAGTTGAAGAATATGGCTTGCATTTTTCAGTAACAGAGAACTATGATACAGAAGTTTGGAGGCTTCATCAAGCTTTTATGAATGGTGATGACTCCTGGCCTGCGTATGAACCAGATCACTGCTACCCATTATTGGTCAGGATTACATTATGATGTTTATTTCTCAAGCTATCTGCTCGTGTTTTTGGCATGGAAGTTCATTTTTCCAAAGCAACTTTCTGTTGTTGGTCAACCTATGCAGTAGCCTTGTAGGGATAGCAAGATGGGTGGTGCATCTGTTAATTGCCCTGCTCTCATGGTTGGTCCCATAATTCCTTGACTGGGGATTCCGAACCACTACATTGTTGGAGGTCTTACTGGCTTATGCTTAGTTAATTGTGAAGGAAACTCATGGAAATGCTCTTTCTATTGATTTTATTTCCTGTTAATTAAGATTTCGTTTTGAAGAATTCACTGTAATAGGTGAATGCTTCAAGCTTTTGACAGAAGATTCCTTATCTTCATCTAAGCCCGAAAGCTCTTAAAAGCATTTGGATTTAAAGTGTCCGTGAGTGGAAAAAGGACGAATTCAAAAGATGTTCGATGCCCTGTGGGTGAACTAAATTAACGTTTATTGGAGGAGTATAGATTTTGTAAATTGCTTTTCAATGTCCTGTTAGTGAGCATGTTGTGCCTACTGGTTAGACAAACCAGCGTGCATTTGCTTGAATTCTTGGCTACGACTGAAAGGGGAACCATCTTCCCCCTCTCTCTCATTCGGCCCGTGCTTTGAATCTAGAACCGGTGTGTTTGGGAATGCTTCACTGCCTTCTGCAAAAAATTATTAAACATGGGGTAGAATAAAATTTGTCCCGATGTTACTTAAATTTGTATGCCAGTGTTCAAAGGAGAAAAAGGAAGCAGAAGGATGCTGTTAAGCAAAGCTAATTCTAGGCTGAGTTGATGGAGGCCATGTTTGTTGATAGCTGAAACCAAGTCATCACATCGTGGAAACAACGATCATAATGGACCTCGTTTGAGAGTGCTTGATAGTCCTTGAGAGTGCTTGCTGGCTTCATTCGGTGTCTTGGGGGGAACGGGTGATCAACCGGAGACATCCCTTCTCTAGGTCCTTTTTCTGACGTTTTGAAATGGGGAATCATTCAGTGCCAACCGACCATCCCAAGTTCACAAAAGTTGGGGTTAAGGTTGAAAGGCAAAAGCATCCTCTCTGATGTTATGAGGGGGGTTAAGGTTCACAAAAGTTGAAAGGCAAAAGGCATCCTTTCTGATGTTATGATGGGGTAAGCTTCACAAAAGTTGAGAGGCAAAAAGCATCACTGGAACTGGATTATCAATCTTCTCTTATCTTCGAGAGAAGCAGCTTTGTTTCCTTCTTCATTTTAGGCTGGTGGTGATTCCACCACACAATTGGTCATGCATCGCCGTCCCAAGCTCCATAATCCTTCAAAGTAGGTCGAATCTTGGCCCTTGACTCGCTGGGGGTCAAATATTGGGTCGCATTCGTATTAACAATTTAACCTTTCTCGCCATGTTTATCAATGACGATGCCCTCAAATTTTTTCTTGGATAGGACCACGCCAATTGCCTTGAGTTAATTATCATTCGTTTTGTGGTTTGATTGATTATCAAATTCCACTTCTGGTTCCCAATTGTCCTTTGGCACGTCTGTGATGTTTGACATGCTGACAGTACCTCCTCTTTTCGCTGTGTCCATTGGAGAATTATCATCTTCACCCTCAATGTCCATTTCTAGTTTTATAATTTTTTTCCCTAATTTTTCGATCATTTACTGACTCCCACAGTGAAAATCGTATCAAAAGTGTCTTTAAATTTTTTTTTATTTTAAAAAGAAAGAAATTGTGACATTGCTGTAAATACGCAACCAGAATCATATAATGATGTTAAAATGTGAACTCATACGAGCCCTCAGACACTTACAAAGCTGGTCATCCAGGACCAGACATTCGCGACATATCAACTCCAAATCATTCACCACGTCAGTTCCAAATTATTGAGACTTTCGACAAACGAAATGGTCGGTGTTATTCCCTTGGCTGAAATAAGCCAAAGGTGACATGATCGAGTGCCAGCCAATATTAGATTTAAGAAATAAGCAATTTTCAGCCAGGTGTTGGGTTCTTATTGGCGACGTTTGTCCCCTCCCCACTGTTACCTAAAAGATCTAGGCACCCCAATCGTCCATGTTGGATCTCACCACCAACGCTTGGCAAAACACGGAAATTATCTTCTTCTTTTTTTTTTTTTTTCCCTTGAAATTCTATTAACCAACCTTTGGTCTTTCTTTAGAAGTAACAGTTCAATATGGTAATGATTTTCTTGACGCAATATCCAATTGCCGACATGACATAGTTCACCAGAAAATATCTCACGCACGTTAAGAAATCTCCCTACAGCCTGTTAGAGCAATCCCGTCCAGGAAAGCAAACAGGTGGTCCCAATTGTATCACCATGGTTATTTACAGATTTTTCTCTACATTCTCTGGACATGCGGACTACATAATTATTTGCCGGTTTTCGCATACCTTGTGAAGGCATCAAATATATTAACTCCGCTTGCGTCTTACCCTATATTCGTCGTTGTTGGTCCGAGACCCGGATGAAGGAAGAGAGTTGTGGTATGTTAACGGACAACATAAAACCAGCCGAACTCTTATGAATCTTCCGAGCGACCAGTTGCTGGAAATTGACAAGACAATAATTATAATAATAATAATAATCCTATTAAACTCTGATCTGTAAGGTGAAGGGCATACCCGTTTTGCCAATAAAAGGCAAATTTTACTTCATTGATGCCACTTCATCACATGGCACATCCGAGATTTGGCAATTTACAAACAGACAGTTGGGAAACAAAGCCACCATCTTGCTGCCGACTTAAATTTTGCTTTTTGCAGAATTATCAACATACTGCTTCATTTCTGGTCATTTTCCTTGAAAACAAAGCTGAAAGCAGAGAGGAAATGTGAAACCTTCCTAAAGCAAACAAATTGCGAAGCATGGGATTCCCGCAAAGTTGGCCCCCCCCGGCGGCTGATGAGCTGATTGCAAAGACTTGGATTCACGTCAAAAGCATTCGCTTTCGCGCTTTATATATTAATCATCTTAAGCAATGAAAACAACCCGTAGATAGCTTTACTTTCTAGCATGAATATTTTTTGCTTTATTAGTTTTGAGGCTACAGTACCACAGAAAATGCAGGATAAAGAGCCAAAACCCGAAAAAAAGAGAAAGGGGGGGGAGGAATCACATTCTATTGCTGCTAGCTTTTCTACAAATTACATATCAAATATCATGTGTTTGACATTTAACATGCAAAATTTGTCAAACTTCCTTGATTGGTCATCAGGTTTTCGTTGCTTGCAGCTTTTGCTCTCCACAAAAGATGCCAATTTCGAAGGTAAATTGAGATAGCTACGAGTGAATGTAGCGAAGAATGAGAGATGTGACCAAAACAAAGGGGTATTGGACAACCCACCAATAAGGATGGGCTCTTGCTGAATCTCCAGTGGCCAAACTTGCCAGCCATGAAGCTGCCAGCGCAGCCTGCTCTACACTCCCTGGCTCACTCCCTTCTGGCGACCCTGTCTCTGAAACAGTATCATTATTAATAGCTACCCCTGTTGCCGTTGGAGGAGAATCTCTCGAAGACTTTAAACTGTACAGGAATATATTCCACAATCAAAACATCAGCTCACACGCATTTATCGAACCAATAACATAAAGGTAACCTCGAACACATGCCAGTATAATAAATAGTATTATAGAGCAAAGACTAAAAAGACAACAATAATAATAAACCGGATCGTGTCTCTTATTACACTGCCAGCAGGCGTAAGACATTTAAGAATCCCATTGCATCATCACAACTGTTTGTTAGATGTTCATAATTTTTATTATTAATTACAAATTACGCATTAAATTACTAAAAATTATTGTCGTGATTATAGAGATAACACGACCATTAACTAAACAAGTTGACATTTGCTTGTTAGTTAAAAATTTATTACCTGGGCCTATTGGGGCAAAATGCGATGGTATAGTCAGCGCCAGTGCAAGTAAAAGTACTTGTAGCATCATCGTACGCATAGCTATACGATGTTGGACACGCGCTCTTGAAAAATTGCGAGTACGTGGAAGGTTTACAAGTAGACGGTGAAGCATACGCGCCGCTGCAGCAGTACTCGGGGTTCTTAAACGCATCGCAAGCGCTCCTGCAAGCCGAGCCGCCCCCAACTCTCAGCTCCGCCGGGCAATTCCTGTTGAGGTCCACGGAGCACCCGGTGGACGCGCAGCCACCGGACCCTCCACTGGCTTCCACGATCATCGGCAAATTGTACCCGTCGACGAGGCTAACGTCGTAGAAATCTTTGGAGCCGGAGCCGAGAGTGAATTCCGCTAACGTGGCAGGGGGAGAGGCAGCGGCGCCGTTGCACTCCACTTGGCCGGAGCCGCAGTCCGCAGTGGCGCAGGAGCCAAGGCCGGATCTGTCGAAATTGCAACCAGTTCGGCCCCAGAAGCGACCGGACCAGCCGGTAGGGGCCTGGAAGGAGCGGGAGCTGCCTTTGGTAAGCTGGAAACCGGTGCTGGATAATTTCGGGCTGCCCAGAATTCCAGGCCACACCGTGAAATCGCATTTGTTAACGAATGTGAAGCTAGCACCCGAAACACCTGAAAATGACACCACCCCCCCCCCACCATTAGTGGAGTTCATATATTATAATTACTTCCAATTTTTTCTTTTCCCTTTTTTTTTATAAGAAAAAGGCTACGCATTAGGCTTAACTCTGATAATTTAATTACCTTTGGAAATGAATAAAAGCGTGAAGACTAAAGGAAATTGGAGATGGAAGTAGGAGAATGAACCCATAAGGATTTTGCTTAATGAAAGTTTGGAGCTTTGTTGGATACGAATGGATTAGCCTTCACTTTTGAACTGGGTGATATCAGCAATCGTTCTTCTCCTCTCTTGTGTTCTTCACTAGTGGGAGGAACTACAGAGACGGTGGCAGTAGCTTAATGACAATAATGGTGACACATTTCGTGGAGGTCATCGAGTGAAGAAGAAAGGGTGGAAGGGAGAGGAGCCGGAGAAAGAGAAAGAACAGTAAGCGAGACAAGGCTCGTTGCTGTGACACACGGCAGAGAGAGAGAGAGAGAGAGGAAGAACGCTGCTAGAGGCTTTGGAGAGTACCACCTATAAATCATAATTGAATAAAAAAAAAATCCCACAAATATATGCTAACGACACTCTGATCTATATAATCTCTCTATATCTTTTTCCTGAAAAAAAAGACTTGAAATAAAAACAATAACGAATTACTTACTTTCCACTTCCACGTAGCGTTACGAATTTTTTTATTTTATTAACAATAAAAAAAAAACAAAAAAAAACAAAGAACCACGCATGTGGGATGCAACAACAACAGGGCCGCCCCACCCCCACCCCACCAAACACCGAGCAGAACCGGAATATGCTTAGGCTAATTAGCCTGACAGACCCCCCGCACCCACCAATTAGTTTTATGTTTTTTTTTTTTTACTATAAGGTTAAATCAACTTAACAAGTTAATTTGCATGCAGTAACTATGAGTTAGCCTTTCAAATAAGACCCCAAAAAGGAAAATTCATCAATAACTGTAATTTATAAGATCTACACAAAAAATTCTTTGTGAATGTTAATCAACCAAAAAAGGAAAAAAAAAGAAAAAGAAAAGAAAAGAAAATGGCTATTTTTGAGGTAGTGTATAGATCACTGATCAACTTCCAGTGCCCAGGACTCGTTTTCTGTGTTTCCCGCAGTACGTGGGATCAACGCCAACCTGCCTTTATTCTGGTTACGTGTCAGTTTTCCATTACTTTTCCAATTTCCCTATTCCTAAGGTTGTAGGGAAGTATTCTAGTTCAGTCGCACCATTTCTTTTCTTGGGTATGCATTTTAAGATCGAACGAGACCGTTCTGTGATTTGACACCGACTAGGTTTTCCGCTCGCTGTCCATTTGACACATAAGCTCCGCAGCCAAATTTTGGTTTAATAAAAGAATTTTAAGATGGTGTAGGGTAGAGTTAGAAGTAAATTAAAATTTAAAATTTGGACCACATTTATTTTAATTCTAATTACGCTAAGGTGCTCTTTTATATATATATATATATATATGCTACTTTATTATCTTGGAAATTATAATTCCAGCTTAATTCCGGAAAAAAAAAACTTTATTCATTTTACACAATTATTTATTATAAAGCCACAGTTCTAAGGAAATATTCGTCTAATCTATCGATTCTTCGTTAACTTCTTGTGTAATTCAAGTCATCATAATATCAGCGACACGGCTTTATAGTGAGATTGCAGGTGATGAGGTCGTTTAGCTACTCCATGTAATTCAAGTCATCATAATATTTGACCACTCGACATCCCATCGTGCAACTTCAAGTTCGTCGGTCGTTTTGGGTTCCTTTCCACGAATTTGGTATCCCTTCCCACCTTCCTTCCACTTTTCAGTGGGACAAGCTTTATCTTGCTTTGCAAGCGACAGTAGATTGCAGTGCCTGACAGTCTTAAGTCTTAAATTTAATGGCATGCATGGTAGTGGAAGTGAACTAGTAAAATGGGGCATTCAGAATCTTTAAATGGATTTTCATATTGTTTTATCCACTTTGCAACCTCTTCATTATTTGGGAAATTCTTGCAGAAACAACTCACATGGGCTTTTACAAATCAAGACTCGGAGATTGCATGGCACATTCTTGTCCCCACAACCTCTTGGTAGAACTTAGAAGTACCATCCATTAGCCA
Source organism: Bruguiera parviflora (assembly GCA_019804595.1). Taxonomy (NCBI): domain Eukaryota; kingdom Viridiplantae; phylum Streptophyta; class Magnoliopsida; order Malpighiales; family Rhizophoraceae; genus Bruguiera; species Bruguiera parviflora. The sequence goes on along the minus strand of CM034046.1, from coordinate 13,640,515 downwards.
TGTGCGAATAAGGCTGATGCGCGCACGACTCCAAAATTTATGACAGTGAAAAGCAACGTTGAAGTGTAAAATTTGAGCATAACCATGGATAAGAATATCGTTTGATGATATGCCATTGCCAAATTTAGATGCGCACCAACCATATTTAAGGCAAAAATCACCGGAAAACACACGGGGTCCTACTTAATTAGAGATTTTGTATTCTTTGTTTCTGCTTTCAAACGTTTATGAAGTGCTTGTCCTGTCTCTTCTTTGTCACTGGCCCGAAATGCATATGGCTTCAAACACAAGCATAGATGTTTTTTTTTTTTAAATAATAATAATTTATTTTATTTTTATTTTTTTGGCATTTGGGGCTGGGAATGACACTTGCATCCACAGGGCTTGAAAACGATTCCGGTACTACTCGATTTGGTCGAATAAGTTGCCATTGCACTGAAATGAGATCATATTAATAACAAGACTGCTATCTTCCCGTTTTTGAATGTTTGATGCGTCCATGGACACCTTTGGCCCCAAATTGATGCTTTACATACCGTGTAAAGCATAAATGGATAAGACTTTTAGTTTTCTCTTGCATCATACCATTTTCCCATTTTCCTCTCAGCAATCCATCGTTCTTAATTAAAGTTTTATCGTCATCCCACTAAAGCAACGCGGCTACTACCAACATTCTTTCTGAATTGGGTCATGGAATTTCTTTGTTTCTTAAGCATGTTGTCAAAGGCAAAAGGCTGTTATTATTACGTGGTTTATAATGAAAGGAGACCTCTCATTAAGGTTGGCATTGTTAGTAACCGGAGAATCAACAATGATACATCTCACCTTCCCTAAAACCCAAAGTGTGAGGTCTCGTCAACTGTGATGCAAACTCAAAGTGTGATTTATCGTAAACTGTGACGTCCTTAGAAGGTTAAAATGAGTTGGAAAATGGAAAGGTAATATTGAAAAGGAAAATGGAGAAATGGGCATAACAGAAAGGATATGTAGAAAGGAAGGTCAAAGGATAGACTTGTGATGTGGAAACAAAAGACAGAGGGAAAAGGTGGAATTGTAGCTTTAATTTTGTCTCGTTCCTTTGAAAGTGCCTTTTATCTGCTTACCTTTAAATTCTTATGTGATCGAGCCAGAATGAAAGCACCAAAACTGTCCTCCCTCTCCCCCCCGCCCCCCCCCCAATTTTTAATCATTCTTTAAACGCACATTGTACGATCCATGACATCTAGGCTAAGGTTTAAGATGATTGAGATCTTTAAGTCTCATGGAAGCTGGAGAGATCTAGTCCAAGGGGGCTAAGGGCTCCTAAGTTGTAGCACTCGGTAAAGCAGAATGTCTAGAAACTGCGACGGATTGAACTGAAAAACAGCACCCAAGTTTGACCATCCACTTCAGAGACCTTGGCAATTGTAACTTTACTAGACTTGGTGCCGCCTCCCTTTGAACGCCACCAAGGGGGTACTAGCTTTCAGTCCATTAATTCGACTGGTAAGAAGCGCATTTTCTTTTGGCATTAGTCTGGTGATCTTATCCATTTACAGCCATCGCAAAATTTCCCTAGTCGTGTAAAGAAACTTTGTGTAATGGACAAGAATCATGGGCATGGAAAGAAATCTTTTGGTGCATTAATTTTCAACCTGACAACACATGAATACGTGTGTCCTAAAATGACAGGTGCACGTTCTTTCCATGCGAGCACAAACATGCATGTTTGAGACTTTTTATTTGAAAAGCAATCTCTACTACGCTTTTGTTAGTTGGAATTTAGGATGCTCGTTGTGATTGTGGTTTAGCCATACAAAAATAAAGTACATTTTATATGCCATAATTTAATTCAATATGTTTTTATAGGAGCTATTTATGGAATTTATTAATAGAAATAACATTGTGCGATGCATTCTCCAAGTTAGGTTAATTACGAAGCCATAATATAGCATGAAACCAAAAGTTTAAAAAAACAAACAAACAAGCAAACAAACTCTAAGTTTTAATGAGAATGGGGTGACAACTAATATGGATAATCATTTTTTTGTTTTTATCTTAATTTCGATTATCTATTGAAAGTTCAATAGTCCATTGGAGACTATAAAACTATTACTAGTTTGTGTACATTTTATAATGAAGTGTGATCCACCATCGAAGGAAAGCATCATATAAAGTAGACATGAAAGCCGTAATGGAGGAGGCAAGGTAGGTTGAGCGGCTTTTTATGCATCGTCTAACAACCTTTTGAACATGGAAACAAATGAAAAAGAGCTCCTTTTCATCTATCTACACGTTTGTTTAAATTCATAATAGCCAAATAACCTAAGGTATGGATGGCTTTCGATCCCTCTTCTTTAATCGATGAATTTGTGCTCATATTCTAACTTTACAAGTAAAACTTGACGGCTTTTGAATAAGCACAACAATATAAGATCATGACTAATGATACTATAATTAAAGCATTATGTCACGTAGGAATCTTGTATCCAGCTTGTTCAGCAACTAAGGAGGCAGAATCTTAGGTCAAGAAGACTCTCTGCAAGTTGCCAGCAATGATTAGCCTTTTTTTGTTACCAGAGAAGGTATTGAAAGGTGCTAGAAGAGTATAAAAGTGATTGTAAGTGGCCAAAGTCCAAAAACTTCCAACAAAGGCCAACTGAATACTCATTAGAACTTTCATGACAACTTGTGATTATTAGACTCTAAAACATTCTTTGTAAATATCTTAGATGTTCAAATTGTAATCACAGATTGAGGTAGTGTAGCCACTATAAATAGGTCACTCCTCCCCAACTGTAGATACTTTTGGCAGCCACTTAATACACCTCATTTGCAAAGTCCTCTTGTACTCTCTACTTTCCAACACTCCCAAATCCTCTTACTTACCTCCCAAATTATTTCTGCTGTATCGTTCAATGCTCTTTTAAGCTTACTTAGCTCATCTTTTCTTACAAGATCGACTAAGTGTCGTGTAGGTTAGCACATATTCAGCCTAACTCCATGATAGGTGGTATCAGAGTAACATTTCCAACCTTAGGTACAACCTGCTATCTGTTGTCTGCAGAAACAATGAGCATGGCAAGTAAAAAAGGATTTCCTGTCACCACTGTGGAAAAGCAACAAGCGGGGCAACAACCTCGTGGGTGTGAGGAGCAGCGTGCTCCAACCAAGCGTAGCAAGTCCAAGGCTCCAGTGAAGGAGACCATGGACAGCCAAGTTGCTGGCTTGGATAGATGCGTTACTAATCTCAGTTCTGTAGTGGGCAACCTCAGCGATCAAGTCAATAACTTGATCCACGAGAATGCAGAGATCACATGAACTGCCAAGGTCATGATTGAAGAGTTTAGCCGCTCGTTCAGGGGAGAAATACTCTCCCTAAATCAAGATCTATCCAACCTGTGTAAGTTCGTTGAAGGAGAGATTCACAACTTCTGTAGGGAGATGGAGTCTCTACGTCGAAACAACTCCTACACTGCTAACACAACCACAACTGCTAACACCACTGCACTGCATGATTTGAAAGTCTCAAAGTCTACTATGTACAACGACACACGCAATGCCATTGCAGTGGAAAACTTCTTATTTGGTTTTGATCAGTACTTCAAGGGCATGAAGGTTGTTGACTACCTGGCGAAGGTTAGCAATGCCCCAATCTTCCAACGGGATGCTGCCCAATTCTGGTGGAAACGAAAGCACTTGGAGAGGGAGAAAGGCTTATGCATCATCAACATATGAGAGCAATTCAAGACTGAGGTATGCAGGTACTTCATGCCTCACAATACAGATAGCGAAGTTAAAAGGAACCTGCAACGCCTAAGTCAGACCAGTAGTATCTTTGACTATATCAGGGAGTTTACTACCCTCATGTTAGAAATCATGATATCTGTTAGGGAGCTTCTCTTCCACTTCAAAGACAGCTTAAAAGATTGGGCAAGAGTCGAGCTAGACAAGTGTGATATACAGACTTTGGATGCTACCATTGTTGCTGTCGAAACTTTCATCGACTTTTTTACCTATTCCAAGAGCAAGAAGGCCAATTCTAGCAAGACTAGGGTAGAGAAACCTGAGCAAAATAAGCAGAAGCTTGGCCACAACGAAGGAGGACAACAGTGATCCTCTAGTGGTCGTCCCAAGCATGAGAAGCTGTCTACTAGCAAGTGTAACATAGTCAATCCCCTACAACCCTATCTCATTTATGACAGATCACACTAGGTGTAAGACTACCCCAACCGCAAGACAATAAATGTGATGATGGCAGTGCTCCAGCCAGAGGAGGCTAACGAAGAGCCCTAGGCAAACATGGGATCTATCCAGCAGCTGGGTAATCTCATCAAGTATTTTCCTCTAGCAACCCCTAAGGAGAAGGGACTGCTATACGTAGAAGTCACCATCCATGGTAAAGCAGCAAGTGCAATGCTTGATACAGGGGCAACACACAACTTCATGGACATGCAAGAGGCCAACCGTTTAGGCCTCAAACTGACACAGGGAAATGGCACCATAAAGGCAGTCAACTCAGAAGCAAAGGCAATCCAAGGTGTAGCATAAGAAGTTGTCACCCAGATCGGGAGATGGACTGGTAAGTTTGACTTTACCATCATTCCCATGGATGATTTGAGGTGGTGCTAGGTCTTGTATTTTTCTACAAAGTCTTGGCTTTTCCCGTTCCTGCTTCCTATTCACTAGTGGTTCTTGATGCCTTGCAATACTCATGTGGTTCCTTTGAAGTGCAAGGAGAAGTCACAACTATCGATGATTTCTGCCTTGCAATTCAAATAGAGGCTCAAGACGGGTCCAAGCTACCTAATTACTATAAAATGAGATGTGGATCACTATATCGAGCTAGAACCCAGTGCCAATCCCCCTGCCATGGCCTCTTATCGTATGGCACCCCTAAAGCTCACTAAATTGAGGAAGCAGCTCCACGATCTGATAGATTCAGGCTTTATCAGACCCTCAAAAGCCCCTTTTAATGCCCCAATCCTTTTCCAAAAATAGAAGGATGGATCGTTGTGCATGTGTATTGACTACTGAGCATTGAACAAGGTCACTATCAAGAATAAGTATCTAATACCCTTGATAGCTGACCTCTTCGACTAACTCAAAAAGGCAAGATACTTCACCAAGCTGGATCTATAATTGAGTTACTACTAAGCTCGCATTGCATAAAGTGACGAGCCAAAGACAACTTATGCAACATACTATGAAGCATTTAAGTTTCTAGTCATACCCTTTGGCCTCACCGACGCACCAGTTACCTTCTGCACACTCATGAACAAGGTACTACATCCTTTTCTTGACAAATTTGTGGTAGTTTACTTAGATAACATCGTAGTGTATAGCAACACACTTGAGGAGTATGTTGAGCACCTCAAGCAAGTCTTCCAAGTTCTCCGGGAAAATAAGTTGTTCATCAAGAAGGAGAAGTGCTCATTTGCCAAGTAGGAGGTGGACTTCCTTGGCCACCAAATCAAGGATGGTAGACTCATGATGAAACCAGTAAAAGTGTAAGCCATCTAATAGTAGGAGCCTCCAACCAAGGTCCCAGAGTTGCAATCCTTTTTAGGGCTTGTTAACTATTATCGTCAGTTCATCAAATGATACTCCATTATGGCAGCGCCTCTGACCGACCTGCAAAAAAAGAACCACAATTGGCGTTGGATGAAGGAATGCCAAGTTTCCACTAAGATATTAAAGCGAACAATCTCCAAGGAATTTGTGGTGGTGCTACTGGACTGCGAAACACCTTTTGAAGTCCACACTACTACATCAGACTTCGCCATCTGGGGAGTCTTGATGCAAGACAAACATCTCATTACCTACAATAGTCGCAAACTTAATGACGCAAAAAAGCGATATAACATCCAAGACAAGGGGATGACTGTTGTTATCCACTATTGCGTACTTGGAGACACCGTTTCCTTAGAAGTAAGTTCGTGATTGTGACCGACAACGTTGCTATGAACTACTTCCAGCTCCAAAAGAAACTCAACCATAAGCAAGCTCACTGGCAAGACGTTCTGGCCGAGTTCAATTACATATTGCAGTCTAAGCCGGGCAAGGCCAACATAGTTGCCAATATGCCGAGTCAGAAGGCGAAACTAACTACCCCTGGTGCTAGAACGCTTAATTACAACTTCCTTGGTTGAATCCAAGAAGGTACTTGGTTAGATGATCTGCCGAAGAGGAAGAAATGGTTAGCTGACACCAAGCGATGCCCAGAGGACTACACAACAGGAGATGCAATAAGGGAGAAGCTAACACCAAGTGATGCCCAACTAGTTTGGGTCTCTACGTAAAGTTCAACTCCCTCCAAAACTGAAAGTTCGCAATGTTTTCCAAGCAAGTCTTCTCAAGACTTTTCAGGGAAATAAGGAGGATCTAAGCTGAAGCAAATCTAAGTACGCCCCCACAACCATTGTCACCAACAAAGAAGTGCAATACGTTCTTACTGATAGAGTGATCCGAAGAAGGAAAGTCCCCAATTATGTCGAGCACTCGGTGAAATGGCAAGATCTACCCAACCAAGAGGTTAGTTGGGAACAACAAGAGCAGTTTTAGCAAGTTGCCAATCACATTCAACAACTTCAGTATGAGAATGCAAAAATGACGTTGTAGGATCGAGTGGGAGAGGATGTCGCGTGGGAAGCTTGTGTCCAGCCCATCCAGTAACTGAGGAGGCAAAATCTTAGGTCAGGAAAACTTTCTGTGGGCTGCCAGCAATGGCTAACCCCTTTTTGCTGTCAGAGAAAACACTAAAAGGTACTAGAAGAGTGCAGAAATGCTTGGAAGTGGCCAAAGTCCAAAAACTTTTAGCAAGGGCCAGCTAGACACTCACTAGAACCTTCCTGACAACTTTTAATTATTAAACTCTAGAACATTCTTTGTAAATATCTTAGATGTTTAAATTATAGTTATACATTGAGGCAGTATAGCCACTATAAATAAGTCACTCCTCCCTAACTATAAATATTTTTGGTAGTCACTCAATACACCTCACTTGCAAAGTCTTTTTATATCATCTACTTTTTAATACTCTCAAATCCTCCTACTTACCTTCCAAATCGTTTCCGCTATATCGTTCAGCGCTCTCTTAAACTTACTGAACACGTCTTCTCTCGTAAAATCGACTAAGTATCGCATGAGTTAACACACACATAGTCTAATTCCATGACAATTAGACTGTGAAATTTGATGGGTGTGTAATGCATTATGGGCTAAGCTACATACAAGGTCCAAAAGAATTTGTCCCTTTAAAATTATATGTATAAACTATATAATTACTTATTTGAATTATATATATATATATATATATATAACCCTTACGTATGAACTCTCCATTTGGCGAATAATTTCGCAAAAGCATGAGATGTGATTGAAAGGGCAATTAATTAACAGGCGACGACAAAAATCATACCACGAAGCAACCAAGCGTGGGGAAAGACGAAAAGGAATGTAGAAGGACAAAAGAAGGAGAGAAAAAAAGGTGCAGAATATGGAGTAAGTAATCAAAGTTTGGATTTAGTAGGCGACGTTTGCAAGGGAAAAAAAAAAAAGTAAAAACAAACACATAATCCAACTAATCCTTCGCGTAACCTCCTAATAAATTATACATTACAGTCCAAAACATAGCATCAAACCTTAGAAAACCCTCAAGTTCTCGCTCGCTCTCTCTCTCACACACACACACAAAGTCAAATGTTTGATTGGAAGTAACCGACACCTTTCTCCGATTAGAGCATCAGCATTGCAGGCCAGTGGTTCGTCTTAAGATTGTCGGGGCCGATACTCTTTTAACTTTGGTTGCAAGGATGACTTCCCCACCCCACCGGCCATGTTGTGGATTCCACTACCTCACAGACAAAAAGTGTCACTGAAAGAAGGGCCCACCCGTAAAATCCCAAGCCCAAAAATGTCAATCTGGATTGGAACACGTTATTTCCAAAGACGACGTTTTTGTGTTTGCCTTTGGTATGTTTTCCCAGCAAGTGGGGTCAAAACAGCTGCCACAACCGCCAATTTGCCGCCATGGCGGTAATGAAACCGCCAATGAAGTACGGTGAGCTGTTACGAGAGTTGGCGGAGACTCCAACGTGTCCATCCGCCGACTTCAAGCTGCAACCGCCTTCGTTATAGAAAAAAACGAAAAAAGATCATAAATTTGCCAAACCAAAACAAAAAAATACTACCTTCAATGTCAACCCAAAGTTTAAAAATTTGAGATATGCAACGCAAGCAGCGAATCAAAAATAGGCCTTGTCGAGAAGCCTTACCGACCTTCAAAGGTCAAAGATCCTAAAAGTATAATGGCCATTGAAACAATATAATCTGTGTACCACATTTTTAATTAAAAAAAAAAAAACGCGCGCACACACACACACGCACGCACGCACACACTCATAATACAAATACAAATCAGGTTGACAACGATGAACATTACGTCTCAATGGCATTCTATAGAGCAGCCATGGAAGTAATCTAAGATCATTGCATTTGCTCCATTAAGAGGAAAACAATAAAAATAAAAGAAATTACCCAAAAAAAAAAAAAAGAAATCAATTTGAATTGGAATATGGTTTTATTACTACCTGATGGTGGGAGATGGGCAGAGAGTGATAACGTAATTGGAGACAGCAGCGCAGGTGAAAGTGCTCGTCCCATCATCATAAGCGTAGCTATAGGCTCGTGGGCACGCGTTTTTAAAGAAGGCCGAGTATGAAGTTGGCTTGCACGTGGCCGGCGTCGCGTAGGCTCCGCAGCAGCAGTACTGCGGGGCTCCGAACGAGTCGCAGGCGCTCTTACACGCCACACTCTCCCCGTTTCCGCCTTCCACGACCTTCAGCTCCGACGGACAGGCATTGTTCAGGTCCACCGCGCAACCCGTCAACGTACAGTTCCCACCTGCGCTGCCGCCTTGTGGGGTGATTAGCACTGGGAGGTTGTAGCCGTCGACGAGGCTGACGTCGTAGAAGTCAAGCCTGCTGGCTCCGTTGAGTGTGAATTCTGTCAATGTGACAGGAGGGGCGGAGGCCGGAGCATTCGAGAGTGGAGGAGCCGCAGTCACCGGTGATGCAAGTGAAGTTTCCAGTGGTGGCGTCTTGGGTGCAGAGAGTGCGACCTCATAATCGGTCTGACCAGGAGGCTGGCACAGAAACGAGGGACGTTTGGCCTGTCTGAAGAGCGAAGCCCGCGGTGGGCAGCTGCGGAGTCCCAGCGTTGGACAGAATGCCCGGCCACACAGTGTAGCCACAGCTGTTCACAAGAGTAAACGTCGCGGAAAGCACGCCTGTTCCAAGTGAGGCAACAAAACTAAAATAAATTTTTTGATGCTTAACCAAAGATTCAAATGTCAAAAAGTTGGACTGATGATACCTGAAGACATGGAAAGGGAAGTAAGAAAGAGGAGTGAAATGAACAGTTGTGCACGAGCCATAGAAGGAAATGAATTAGAAGGACAGAAAGCTGAGACCTTTGGTATTACAGAGTGCCCTCTCATTTTAGTTACAGTGATGTCTGATTTGGAGAGTGGTGTATGGACTTAGCGTTAATGGAAAGCGTTACTCATTATGTCGAGGAAGCACGGCATGGAAAATGGGGACCGATGTATCCAGGCAATATGGAACTTGATAGAGTACGCCTAGCTCCACAGGGAATGCTGAAAGGTCCGTTCCTGTGTAGCTTTTTTGTGGCCTTTATGGGAAGGGAATTGTGGGGAATCAATGTTTAACATTAAGAGTCCCGATCGAATAAAATTGATAGAGAAAAATTAGATTATGGGACTTATATTTTATAAAAATATTGTTTTTTAATTGAAATTTCAAAACTTTCGCCTAAAATACTTAATATACAATAAACATAATACAACGTTGCAAATATAAAATTTACATTCTAATAAATTTATCACACTTATTATTATATTTATTGCACGCTATATTTACACATTATATATATTTTTTATATTTTGAAGAAAAATTTTGAAAATTTAAAATAAAAATCTAGAACATGAAGCCCGCAGTGCCATATCATCTCTGACATTTTTCTGTACATTCTTCTTCTCCCAACATTAAATAGACTTCACCAAATGCCAGACAATCTTCAGACGCAAGAATTGTAAATTTAGTAGGCAATCAACGAGGCAACAGGACGTAGGCTAAGGATTTTACAAAGGATCCGAGTTGAGCCCAACCTTGCGGTTACAGAAGAGGGCGACAGTAAAGCTCCAGACTTCAGACTCACGGTCGGTGACGATACTGTTTTAAAATGGTAAGGGCGACGATGTTGGTCATCCTGAATGATTGATTGTTCTTGAGAATTCATTTGGGAGATGGTCAAAACAGTCGACGTGGAATAAACACGGCCGAAAATTTAAATCTTTAGCCTTGAACAAAACTGAAAATCAGCAAAAGTCAGGGTCGGAGATTTTCTGATGAAATTCACTTCAATCATACGACGACGTTGTGAAGTTTAGCATAGCGAAGAATAGCAAAAGAGATCAGTTGGAGAATTTGTTCTGTCCCACAGTTCATCATGTTTTAAACTGGCTTATCAAGACAACTCGATGTACTTGATTAGCCATCTCTCACACCTTCTAAATCTAACCACTTGTGACTAGTAGTTCACTATCTTAACATCAATTTTTATACAAAAAGCATCTATTAATATCCTAACCATGATGTTTCCCACGAACTGCGATAATTGTTTGCTAGGGTTGAAAATAGAAGGGTTCATACTCAAAAGCCATTCTGCTTTGCTTCCAGCAATTTGGCGGGCAGGAAGCATTCAGAAGGTTCTCTTACAAGATTTGGTTACAAGACTTTTTCAAATGCTAAAAGCTACACTCACTGTTCAAAAGCCCAACCACATCTCAAATTCTATGTATCACACTTGATCCACAAATCTCTCAATATTGCATCACAATCAGAGATCACCAACTTTCCTCTTTTGTAGTGTCATTTGCATGTCCCTGTTGCTGTGTAGACGAGTTCCATTACCTTAGTACTTAATGCTAGTGTCACCGACCAGCAATTTTACTACAAGCCAACATCCTAACAAGTATGCTCAAGACAATGAGTCTCCACCTTGAAAAACATTTCAAATCTGAAGGAAAATAATGCAACTACAGACAAAACAACTAATGCCAGCATGTGAAAATATCGAAACCACCGTTATCAAAACTAGAAAAAGATGTCATCCATAATACTAAACAATTGGACATACTTCAATGCATGAGATATGGCAATCCATAAAGAGACCTTTTAGTTAGCTATCTTTCTTAAACTCAAATCAAAGAATCCAAATATGCAGGCAGAGGCTTCAAATTCTAAACTCTAAAGCCATAAACCAACCTGGATCCACTTGCCAAACCAAAATCTATGCTCAACTAAATGAAACCAAAATAGTTGGAGTTCATTTGCATACAGTTTACAGCTCAGGCACATGTACCAATGAGTTAATCTGCTCACTAAGGGTAGATAAACACAAGTCCTTGGCCAAACTAGGCCTTATGATGTATGAGCTTGGATACAATACCAAGTTTCAACTGCTCAATGACTGAACAAGCTGTAGCAGCTTCTCAATTAGCATGCAATCTCAGATTTTGAATGGGAATGTACATGCCTAAGCCGCATATACACCTTCATGTAGTTTTAGAATGACAAGATGGAATAGTAATACACGCAAAAAAATTCTTCTTACTCCCAACCACTCCAAACACGGAGTCATATAAGACGAGCTCCACATCAAGATCCTTGGCCAAAGAATATCAGTTTCGAATTTATGACAATTCCTAAATATAATGCAGCTATCACATGAAAAACCCAGTCACAAACCCACAAATAATGTCAAAATGTCAATGGAACATTCAGCATTATGGCTTGTACTGAACCAAATTGGTCTTTCCATTTATGTAAAACCAAAAGCATAAAATCCACATTGCAAAATATAGATATGTAATATGTTAAAGACAATAAGAACTCCTTGGTTAAAGAGTTATCCAGCATTCATCGACTGATCAGCATAAATTCAGAAGGAAAGAAAAGAAAGACGGACGCTTTGTATGGGTCGGAAATGGGACAATTGCATCTACCAAACAGAGAGGATCGCCCACTTGCACCAACACAACACAGGTATATAAGCCCAAAAAAATAAACAAGAAAACCCAAAATAAGCAATCAACCAAAAGATAAAGAAAATTTAAAAAAAAAAAAGAAAAAGTAATATTTACTATTACTCTTTTGTTCCTCCAATCAAGACTTGATAGCACAATCCCTTGCAAAGTGCCCTTCCTCACCACAATTGAAGCATACGCCGGCGCCGCCTCCGCCTCCGCCACCACCAAACCTGCTGCTTGACCTAGAGCTAGAACAATCTCTAGCCAGGTGCCCATACCCTCCACAGTTATAGCAACCTCCTCCACCACCACCACCCGGACAATCCCTAGCCAAGTGCCCATATCCTCCACAGTTAAAGCAAGCACCGCCGCTGCCACTACCGCCACCGCCACCACCGCCATTAGCACGGTGACAATCCCTAGCGAAGTGTCCCGAATTGCCACACTTAAAACAAGCACCATTACTGTCACCGCCACTGCGGTAACTATCACCTCCGCCGCGATAATCACAGTCCCTAGCTAAGTGACCAGTGTTCCCACAGTTATAACACGCGGCCCCGCCGGCACCACCGCCGCCGGTATGCCTCCGGCCCCAAGACCCTCCGAATCCGCCGCCGCCGCGCCTGGCATAACCGTCTCCCCTCTTGCTAGGTTGGATGGGGCCTCCGCCGGGGGCAGTAACGTCAATCGCTTGGTACTTATTGTCCGACAAGGCAACGGTGAACTCAACCACGTCGTACTCGGAGAGAGTACGGTAGCCACCGTCGGACAGAATTGCGCTGTGGTGAACAAACAGATCTTCACCGCCGTCGTCGGGCTTGATGAAGCCGAAACCCTTCTTGTCGCTGAACTTAACGACCCTGCCGGTGGACCTCTCCTCCTTGCTCATGGATCTCGCCGCCTGCTCCTCCGCCATCGCCAACTGCTCAACCAGATCAACCGACCAATAGAGAGAGAGAGAGAGAGAGAGCCCTTGTACCAGACGTCAGTAAGTGGCTTTTTGGGCTTCCAGCGAGATCCAGCGGATTTAGTGCTTTTTAGATACAAAACGTCTTCTACCACAGCGTCGTTTTTGTCTCGAACTTAAAAACAAGAAAATGGAATATTTGTGTGAAATATTAAGCACCAATTTGGCAATTATATACACAGGCTATGCCCAAAAGTAAATTTAATCTGCAGGCTGCCCGGCTCTTATTTTTAGTGAAGCTCCGTATGGCGATGATATCTATTTACATGGCATGGTTCCTAAAATATTTACATTCAATTTTAAATTTATCATCGTTAAGATTAAATTTACGTATATTTATTTATATTTAATATTTTTTAAATAATATATTTTTTTATAAAAAAATTAAGTAAAAAAAATCATGCCTCGGTAAATCAAATTAAATAATTTTAATAAATTTACAAATTTAATTATATACATATATATATATATAATTCCACTTGACAAATGAATCCGCTAAATCAAATTTACATAACTCAAACTACATAAAACACATCGAGAATTAACGATTAGTGTGCATTATTATAGCTGAAATTGTATTAATGTCAGCAGAGCAATGTTACCAAAAAAAAAAACAAAAACAAAAAGGTTAAGCAATCAAGCAAGTCACGGGCAATGAATCAAGTAGAGCTTTCGGACGAACATTAAAGATTGAGAAGGTAAACCCGGTGAGATCCGGGGTCGTTAAGCAGAAATGGCGAATACAATCAAAAGAGAGAGGGATACGGGCAGCTGTTGCAGGACATTTTCAAAGTTTTGAAGGTAGTGGTTAGAGGGTGTCCGACGAACCTTAACGCGGAAGTTCTCATAAGCATGGCTATAATTTTGAACCTGGCGAGACTTCTAGAGGCTCTCGCACGGGGTGGGGGAATAGAGATGTCTACCGTGTTGCCCATCAAATGGGGAAGCATCAATTCTAGTTTCATAGTCAACCGGTCTGCCAGCTACATAAAGAGCACAAGCCAGATAACGAATGGGCTGACCTAGTCTGTAGATCTTGCCCCAGTTTTTACAAGGGAAACGACATAGGTAATGTGTAAAGGAAGTAAGCAAGGATACAAACATCTATTGCGCGTATAACAGAAGCAACTAAAATTGAGTCCTGAGGACTAAAGCAAAGCAGCAGAAAAAGTGTAATGAGACAGTCCCCCTAGATTTAAGTCAGGGACACGGTAAAGCTCCACCGTGCAATCAGGCTTTTAGGAGTACAATGTGAAAACATCACAAAACTACGTTCAGGAAACTAAAGGTCTATGCCCACCTGTCCACCAAAACTGAAAATTAAAAGCTTCATATCATCTCCAATTCCCAGCTCCTTCCTCACCTGTGCGCCACAGAAAGGTTAATTGTGTTCTGCAGATTACATTTGCCCGTATCCATGGACCAAATATTTATCTTTTATAATAAACTATAAGCCAAACCTCTTGTTTAGATTTATACGCACTCTTCTCACGACAAGAGGGACGTCAATAACATCAGGGAAAGCCGGCACTGTCAAAAAAAGATCATATGTTCAATCCAACTGGATGTCCATTCACAGGACTTCGGAGAGTTAAAAACCCACAAGCGTGTTGCGATGGGAGACTGAATAGCGTACAGTATACAGAGCCCTTAACTTGCCTTAAGGGACTGAAATCAGCAAAAACACAAAGTGAATGGAAAAGAAAAGGAACATATAGAAATGTTTTTGCACAAACATACTTGGGCAAAACCCTCCCAACGAGAATAATCCTTGGCAATCTGCAATCAAACCATGAAGTTTAGCACGATGAATAGTATCTACTATCCGTTGGTGAAACAAAAATAAAGTACTGAGACGTGTAAGAAATGGAAAATGTAAAAAGCAGCACTGCACTGCAGTCATTGACTTAAAAAATATGTTAAGAGAGAAGCTTTGCAGGGCCCTATCTCCTGTGGAATGCATATGTCGAATTGAAGGTCAAATCTATATTTTCACTTCCCTTCAATTGGTTACAAAAAGCAAAAATCAGGGCCACCCCAAGATTTCCAACGTTGATAGCTAATTTGCTGGCTTTACTATTTTCAAATAATATATTATAAAGAATTCTATCAAAAGCTAACCATTTATATTAGATTCCAAAATGACTTCCATACCCAAAAATGATACACTTATAGACAATACAAAAGGCACTTGAAAATATATATGTACTGCATGCAAGTTGAATGATGCAACAAATCCAACTCTGTGTATACTATTGGCCTAAAAAATCTTTAGCAAAACATCATGAAGCTATTGATTCTGAAAAAAATAAAATGAACCTGCAAAAACAACAGAGTGATGATGATATCCAACATCTACCACATACTCTGCATATAAAAAGTCCCGACTGCCAAAAGTTTCTCATGTGAGGATAAATATATTTATATGCAAACTTTTGTTAAGCAGAAGTCATGAAGCCTGGAAAGATTATAGGATGATGTTTACATAAGGCTTTAAAATCAACAAGAGTATAGGGGCTATTGAGCTTGATAGGTATGCATAACAACCTTCTGCTTTAATATCCATATTAGTTTTCCAAACTCAAACTTTTACAAAGTTGTTTCGCCTTACAGATTCATGTTCAGTTTCATGCTTTTACTGTTATTATAGCCTCTCGAATACAATGATTTTTGTTAATCATTCCCATCAATGACTACTAGTTGAGCCAAAAAAAAAATGAGGAATACTTATTGGTTTACAACTGCTAAAATAACTTTGCAGCAAATCTAGACAATTTCCCAGGACATAGGTTTTTAAAGTAGGTCTGTGACAAAATTGTATCATGCAGAAGTGCAACAGTTGAGAAGAATGTCTTTATTTGGAGATAAGATTGAGGAGACTACCCGAAATTGGTGACACAAACAGCAGGAATCCCAGCATCATAAGCTGCTCGACAGACAACGGAAACAACATGGGAAACCTGTTTTCGAAGAGACAAATGAAATTATGAATTCATGCCATTCCGGAAATAAAGAAACAATTCTGAAGAAAAAGCACCATAGACACAAGAAAAGAGCATGAAGATGTGAAGCAGATAACATCATAAGCATTTAAGTACAACTAAGTCTGCTTTGATATACTGCAGCCACTCTACTTCCCTTGCTAAATAGAATATCAGGGAATCACTACTATCTGGGAATACTGGATAAAAAAGGATTTAGTAAGCAAAAATCAAACAAAAATCTGGCAGGAAAGATGAATTAACCAAGATGATGCATTCACATGAACTCGATGAAAGAGACTTTTATAATTATGATAGTCAGGACACAAGTAACTTCTCCGTGGAGCGTGTACCATGCCTTTTCCAAGGAGGCAAGACGATCAACCATCAGACCATCCAGTTGAACAGCTCCAGGGTCCCAGCAGCTCCTTCTCTATTGCAAAGTACATAATAAGGATCATGATTCTGAACTTTGGAAAGTCACTATGGTTAAATTTGCTTGCAAGGTTAAGATAATCATCAAAAGTCAATACTATGAAGTACAAACTAAAAAATTATTACCCTTTTTTTTTTTTAGCAGGATCCACCACCTTTGCCCCTTAATCTAACCACAGGAAGTACATCTAAACATGCATTGCATTAAATCAGAAGCAATGTCCTCAACCTTTAGGGTGTCCAAATTTATATACACCGAGAATGAGACAATTAATTCAACAAAGGAAATCGCCAATCAAGATCACAAACCAAGCAACTTTATGGGATGACTAAAATAGTAGAACTCTAGAGGGACAACCCAGTCGACTGATGGAGACAAAATAAAGCATAAACCCACACCAGAGCTGCATAATGGAGAGGATGGGGGAGACAATATCAAAATAGATGAATGCCAACTAAGATTTCCATATAGGCATAACCAGAAAAAAGAAGCTGGAACGGGATAACCTTTCGAGGGAAGAGTCGAGGTTACCGCATGAGCTGTGTGCCCGGCGAGGACAAGGTGACGAAGAATCTGCACATTAATTATGACAACCACGCATACAATAACAATAATTCTTATCACAAGTTTCCTAAAAAGCAAAAAGAAACAAAGAGAGAAAAAAGGGGCAATGAAGCTTCAGGATGCTTCCTGTAAATTAACATAAAACAGAACAATATCGTTGATTACAGGGAAGAGAAGGAAACAAAGCAAGAATTAAAGATAATTACACGTCAGAAATAGTAAATTTGCTAACACAAAAACAACCAGAAAAAAAAAAAAAAAAAGGTTTTTCTATTTCAAGAAACAGAGAGAAAAGAAATCATTGCCATCTCGCTTTAAGTAACATTTGGGAACCGATGAGACAAACAACAAGTAAGAGATTTTCACCATATCGGATGATACGGAGAACGACCACGTAGCCATAACACACGTGAAACCAAGAAATGTTTATACAAAAAAAAGCAAGATAAAGATTCAAGAAAGAGATTAGAAGAAGACGTTCAAGATTCGGAAAGAAAGAAAACACCAAGAAAGAGCGATTTACCAAAAATAGGCGATACCCGAAGGACAAAAACGAAAAAGTAGAAGGACAAAGATCGAGAAATAAACATAATGATTATATATATATATATATATATATATGTTCGTCTAGCGATTGCCAAGTGATACCAACTTATTATTATAATTAATTTTACTTTTTTTTTGTTCAGTAAATAAATTAATTGGGTCCAATTAATTGTACTCGTGATTTGGTGATTCAAATGCACAAATTGAATACATTTTTCTGAAACATTGCACGGTGAATAATATAAAATATTATTTTTAACTGTTAAATATTATTAATTTTGGTGCACGCGTCTTTTTCATTTCTTTTGGTTTGAGAATCTCAATGAACGCAGAAATTTCATTCATCAAAACACGAGTTTCTACCCAGCAATTTTCTAATTAATTTTTTAAATATCTCTGTTATAGTCGTGAGCCATCGGGGCACCGCCGGATCACTCATCTACCCGTGGGTCCCACACGGAGGAACGAAATGCATGCAGATGCCGCAGTTCCAACTGGTCACCCGAAAGACAATCCTCGAGAAATGAGCTGTGCAAATGAATTGACGTGCTTGGGCGCAAACTTGTCTGGTCTGTGCATTTGTTTCGTGGTGAGTTACCGTTGAGGAAGGCATGTCGGAATCAAAGTCCACGGGCTAAGCCCAAACCTCCGTTAAGAATTTTTGCTCAGTTCAGTCCTGGCTGCGGAGGCGTGCGAGGTTAAGATTGCAGCACAATCGCCCGTGTCCACGGGCCTCCCCGGAACGATCGTAGAATGGGAACCCCTCTCGGTCATCAAAGCGCTACAAGGCCCCAACCCCCGAGACAGACTGTCCGTGGAAAATAGAGCCCATCATCCAGGACCTACACAGGACCCCGCCCATCTTAGTTAAGCATTCCTGTACTTAAACATTAGCAGGAATGCAAACCAGGCGGTGGATTGGGTCGCCAAACAATCTACATTGGGAACGTATCCCCATGATTGGGCGAGCGACCACCCAGGCACCTGTTCAATATTGATTTCAACCAATATCATGCCCATGGTTTCCCTGTCCCACAAAAAAAGAAAAAACAGACAGTAATAGTATGATTCATCAAAAGTTTTGGAAAGGCCGTAATAACATAATGAATTCACATGTAAAAGTGGCCAAAAAAATTCACTGAAAAGCTGCAACAATATTGAAAATGTAACAAATTACACTTGGCACTCGTCTCTGATGGAAACCACTCAGACGCATATCCGTAGTGAACAGGAACCTGAACATGGAAAAATGTCATCATCAAAGGCCCTATGAAGAGAAATAAGACGTATTGAACGATGCCGTGGCTCCTTATCATTGTTTCTTTTCAATGATTACGTGAGTCCAATTACCGTGTCTTGAAAACAATTCCAATGTGCCTTTTGACTCGGTGAAAATGACCTTGTATTTTCTGCTCTCACGAAGTTTCTGCGGAGGCTTTACGTGATTGGGAAGATTCGGCTTTTGTTTATTTCAGCGAGGCATCTTTCTTTGGTCCCACTTGCACCAACTTTTTAGGTAAGTTGGATTGCAGATCATGGCGCGACTGACTCCCAATGAAACTACTTTCGTCTAACGTGTTTCCCGCATATATGCTTTTCAAGAGATGCTTGGGAAAATGGCTAGTTTGTGTCGTACTCCTATTGTTCAGGTAAATGACACGGAGTCTGCCTTTTTCCCACCCATTACAGTCTTTGGGCCCGCAATGCAAGTAGGTTCCTAGATAAGTCGGAAGCAATTTCGGTAGACGGCCGATCCCCCTTTTTCAGACCGTTCTGGCCAGCCCACAGAGACGTGGTTTAGAGTATGAAATTACATATTGATAGGGTATAAGCACCTATTCTTATCATTTCTACGAGTTTGAACGCTACCAGTTTAAATTTCTAGATGAATATAAAATTTCTAACCGTCGTTTAACATTTATGTTTCTCGTTATTAACATAACCGCAAAAACATTGAGTGATCCTTGTGGGGCTGGGATTGGGAGACGTGTTTTGGGTAGTCTGTAAATTTATTCAGGAACCACCCACGTGAGCACATGCCTCTGTTTTGAGTCTCACGAGTGCGGACTGTTTGCCAACCGCAACGAGCGAGGTGGAATGTGGCAATTGACGTTTTCCATCCGACAAGAACTAAACAGCTAGGACGGTTGCAACACACAACCGCTTCCCATGAGATATTGAAGAAAGCTTGGTGATGTGAAGAGCTGGAATTCGGTGGAAGGTCATCACGATGACAGCGTGATATTTTTTACAAATATATTCGAATTAAGATGCTCTTATTTACGATAAAAATGCACTCTTTTTTTTATCTATTAAAAATTTTATTGAAGAATAAATTATATTTAAAAAATAACTCTTTTTATTTTTATAAATTCATATTTATTTTTAAAATTATAATATAGAGTTTGTATTATAATTAAATAATACAAATAAAAATATATAAAATTTTTTATTTATAAAATACTATTCAAATAGTTAATTAAATAAAATTTGAGTAATTGTTTAGATAAATTAACATTATATATATATATATATATATATATATATACCATCCTACGTTTAAAGTGAAATTTGATTTATTTTTTTTTTATTCCAAGTCTTTCTTTAAATCTGAATTCCCATTTTATTGGCACTCAACTTTCCCACTTGGCTTCTAGCCGTTCCAACTCAGCCGTTCATCACAAAGGTACCAAAATAAGTGTAGCAGCCAGTAAACTTTAAATATAAGGAAACTGAAAACCGACAAAAAAGAAAAAAACAGAAACAGCAGAGTATGGCCCATACAGAGGACAGAGTCCCGGATCAGAGGATTCCATGAAGAGAACTATATGGCGTTTATACTTTACTCGACGACATTACGATGAGTACTGAAACCAAGACATGGACAGATGGAGTCAACAATGAAGGGGAAAACGCATAATGGTGCAACAGCTTTCTGAAAGACTTGAATGCTTGGAAACAATTCTGAAGAGAACTAGTTAATTCTATGTACACTCCATTAGAATGACAGATAAGAGAGGAGAATTTTGATGCCGCAACAAACTAAACTAAGTATTTTGGGTTGGACTGATGGAATCCTCTTGAACCTCTAGACTGATAAAGCTCCAATCTACTTATGGCCTCTGCCAGCAGTGATTCCATTGCTTCATCTTGATTCAGGTGAGCCTGCTTGGATGCCCATTCGAGGGCAGTGAGCACCTCAGCGTGGGCAAGCTCCTCGCTATCGGGCACATGAAGTGCAATGTAGCACAAGAGAGGCAACGCTGAGAGTTGAACGATTTGTTCACCAAAATACAAAAGCTGGATTAGGTGTCTTGCCCCTCCAGCACTTAATATGGCTTTGGAGTGGTCGAGGTGAAGATAGTTTTCTGTGCAGGCAAACTTTGTGAGGGCTATTGAAGCTTCCCTGGTAACCTCAGCTTCTCTCTCGTCTAGAAGCTTAACCAACGGAGCAATCATCCCTGTCTCCGTTGCCCGAAATGTCCTTGCCAAATTCCCAATGGCCTTGATGCACGGTATGAGGAGGTCTGAATCAGCCTTCTCGATGATCCTCAGGACTTGATCAATAACAGCTTTGCAGGCAAGTGAATTAGGCTTGAAAGCTGATCTTCGCAGATCAGTGTCTTTCTCTGCCACTGCCGTGATCTCCATCAAAGCCATTGCAGAATTGAATTGAACATCTTCACGCCCTTTTTCTAATAGAACTGCAAAGCACAAAAGTGCTCTGGATTCAGTTATGTTGCGGCAAATGGAGCAGTTCCCTTTGGCGAGGTGCCAGAGAGCTCTTGCTGCCATTGCTTTCATGTTGGCTTTGGTGGCAGGATCTTCGAGTTCCCTTCCCCTCGTACTGACCCCTGATAGTGAGTGATTGTGTTGATGATGGACCTGCTTCACGCCAATGTTGCTGTTGCTCTTGAGAATATTGGCTTGGCTTACACCATTGCCATTATAACCTGATTTCTGCTGTGCCAGCTTGGATGCAGCATTCATTGCCATCGTATTGCTCACCACATTCTGCAATTGTTTTGTGATCCGATTTCCCGTAGGATGAGAAATTCGACTCTGATCATCGTCATTTGCTTCCTTGTTCAAATTATTCGTAGCACCCGAATTGTTGCTCGCCATTACCAGAGCATGAATTGAGGTGGCCTTCTGGCTGGCAATAGCATATTTACTATGTTCTTGTACTGTCTCAAACGCAAGATGACTTACCAGCAACCGAATTATATTATGCTGTAGAAACAGATCCTGACACGTGGGATAATTCGCGGCAAGTTCGGAGACGGCCCAAGCCGCAGCAGCCTGAACCTTCATAGGACCTTCTTTGAGTATTTTCGCAAACACCGAACCAACCCCTGCAAGAATCATATGTTCCACGCTTTCTGGGTCGCGACCCAACAGTCCAATTGCTCTCGCTGCATTCTCTTGACCTTCCATTTTCCCTTCTTTGACCAATTTCAGCAGCGGCTGAACCCCGCCCTCCTCGATAATCAGCTTCCCGTACCGATCATTGTCTCTTGCAAGCGATACAAGCGAAGCAGCAGCATCAGATCTGTCGTCAAGCGACCCAGTATAGAGGATGGCAATCTGCTCCCATATAAGACAGAGGATTGGCTCGTTAGCGGCTATGGGAGGCAACCCCAAGTACTCATCGTCGCGATCGTCGGCAGATGCCGATACGCGCAAAAGCCATGAAACGTCGCCGATCGAGTTCTCCAGCTGAGACGACATCTTACGGATAGCGGCCGTTGGGATTATGGTGAAGACGCGCTTCATGAGGCCGTTGGCGCGGCACTTGAGGACGAGGGCAAGAGCCTTGTCAAGTACCTGTTCGGTGTCGTCGATGATTCGACGGGTGGGCCGCTCGTACAAGTCAGAGCTGGCACGAGCGGCTTGTCGGAGTAAAGCAACGAGCTTTTCGGCCTTGGATTTAAGCTCCGCGCAATCTTGTTTGGAAGAGCTGGCCTCGTCGGCGGCTTTTATCACTTGGTCCGCCAGTTGAATAGGCCTCGCCAAGATTTGCTTCACCAAGTCCGCCATGGCGAACCAGAACTCACCCCAATCGATAAAAGTGGCCCCCCTTCTGAACTCTGATTCAAGAACCAAATTAACAACACACAAAATTCTATCAGAGAAAGAGGATAATGACGGGTTTTTTACAGGGGATCTGGGGTTTTCTAGAACCTACAAGAATACCCAAACAAAAGGTGTTTTCTTCTGGGCTCGAGCCGATGAGCAGAGTTTTAAGCCTTCTTCTTCCATGCTCGACGGGTTTACAACGTCAAATGCGATATACAGTGATGCCCTCGAGCTTTATTCCATCATTTTATATTCTGATCTAGCGACCTGATGTATCTTATATTATACATATTTTATATATTTATTTTATTTTTTTTATTTTTATTTTTTTTTGGGTTTTTGACTGCATCCATTCCGTCAAAAGAACCTGCTACTCTGCATTCTGTCGTCGGTCTTGTTATTTTCTTCTGACTGTAATAAGAAATTTTTAGAAATATTTTTTATTTTTGAGTTATATTTTACAAAAATGAAAATCAAAAGGATTATCGATATTATTTGATTGATTGAAAGCAAGCTTTTTACGTGAATCAGAATTTTCGGATTAATTGACGGCCAACTTTTTTGGGGTTGACTTGTAGCGTGCACGCAGCTTGAGGGTCACTGCAGCCCAACCCAAGAACTACTACAATTGTACGCCTTGTCTTTTTTCTTTTTTGTTTTTTTGTTTTTTTGTTGGTTTTTTTTTTTTCTCTTTTGAAACAAATGTAGTAAACAAATCATTCGTAATTTTCCAAGAAAGGGGAAATTCATTTCAATTTTAATCTTTGTTAACAAAATTTACTATAATTGTTTTTGTTGTTGTGTTTGTACATTAAATTTCTTTAATTCTTCTTCTTCTTCTTCTTTTTTTTTTTGGCTTACTTTCGAACCCTACATCATGTGTATCATTATCAATCTTAAAGCCAGTCAATGGGAAGTTTTAGTTGTTTTTTCTTTTTCTTGGGAGCCAACGGTAGTTGTTGTGTCCGATGACAGCCGCATACAGTACTTTGCATTATTTTTTAAAAATAAAGATTGGGTCAAAAAATAATAAAGCTTCATAAGATAATAAGCTAATAAATTGATTTTTTTTTTTTCGGATTTTGACATTTCTTCGTCAATTATTTGGGCCGGCAATTTTTTGTCGTCCTTTTTTGAGCCTGGGCTTCTTTGAGCGTATTTTGAATAATTCTCGATGACCCTCTAACTTTCAACAATTTTCATTTTCACTCCATGCTTTCTTTTTCTTTTTTTGTCTGTCTGTCTATTAAAACGCTCGTTTGACCCATAAATTATACAATAAATGAATAATAAAAATAGTGAGATTTTACGTATTTCTAATTAGAACTCAAAATTTTAGGAATAAAATAAAATTTTAATCATTTGAGTATCTCGTGAATAATTCACTCCACAAAAATAAAATAAAAGCACATACATTATACACATTGACCGAAGAGTAAATAAATAAAAAATCAATTCTCAAATAAAATCCCGTCACTCTAATGGGCCCTGTCTTATTAATTGGAGGTGGATTAAGTCAGTCGTGCGTACGTCAAACAATACAATGCTGAGACGACAAGCAGAACTCGTTAAGTTGTCTACTTAATAAATTTCACATATATATATATATATATATATATATATATATATATATATATATATATTTATTTATTTATTTATTTATTTATTTATTTATTATATACAAAAGTGTGAGAGTTATCTAAATTCAATCTTTTAAATTAAAAATCTTAGAACGGATTATCCATTTTGTGTAAGCCGGACTTAGGGGCTTATGTATTACAAACAGCCTTCGTCCGCCCTCGCGATTCCTCGGTAATATGATTTCTTCTTACGACTTGCGCGATTTAATAGCAGAATTGTTAAATTTCTAGTTTTAGCAAACCATAATTCAAACACCGGTACCATTATAAAAATGTATATTTAAAAAAAAAAAAAAAGGTAACAGTTCTCTAGGTATGATCTCTTGTTTGCTAAAATAACGATTGGCTCGATTAATTTAGGGACGGTTTCATTGAAATTAAAGCACAAACGTGGGAATTTATAAGTGATTTGAAACTTGAACTCTCGGGGAATACTCTTCATTTTAGTCATGTCAACGCATGAGCTAAGATTAAGGAAGCTTTGAGACTCCAAAGAGAACCAAATATGAAGGGTCTAGATTAACGGGCTGTTTTTGCGAATAAGTCGGCAACAAGTCCCTCGAATGAATTAACGATACCCTGTAAGGGAAAAATGGATTTGGCCTTATTATCTGTCGAACTCTGGTAGCTTCCAATTTTCCAACGCACGGCATCTTATTATAAAAAAGATGTCAGAATGGTCCCTCCGTGCGAGCAGGGCATATGAGTTGGCAATGCATATGGCGGTGCCAACCGCGATGGGATTTATTTGTTCCTCTCCGTTTTCTCCTTCTCCCCTTTCTTGGAAGAGACAAAATCGGAACTAGAAAACTTTCAACGCTGGATTCTATTTCCTCTCTACGCTTTGTTCTTAGCCCGTAACTACGCAATTGATTTGCCGAGAAGCAGCGAAATTCCTTCAAAAAATTAAATAAAAAATAAAAAATTGAGTCTATTCTCTGACAAATATATATATATATATATATATATATATACACACCCCAATTTACAAACATTAACCCGGCAAACGTCCAAAACAATGAAGTTGAACGAGACTGCTGTAGTGAATGGACCCCAGCAAATTAATTGATCTGGCTTACACGCTGATTTTGAATTCGAAGTTATCTAAATAATTCTATTAGATCACTTTATTTTTTGTAAAATAATGTTTTAACTTTTTTTTTTTTTATAACCGTTATGACGAGTGAAAGAGAAAAAAAAAACAAATTAAAGAAAAAAATCACTTCTATTAATTTTATTAATTAGTAATTAAATTTATCATTGTTTTTACTAATCACTAATTTGTTACAGTAACTTCTGTGGTTTTTTTTTTTTTTGGTGTCATTTAATGCCAAAATAAGAGGTAATTTTGAATTTTTTTTTATATTTTTAGTTATAATAATAATAATTAATTCATATTAAAATTCTTAATATTATTGTTTTAATTTTACTTTATAACAACTAAGATTAAAAAAGTGTTTTCTAACAATGCAGATAAATAATAAAAAATAGCTTATTTTTTTATAAAAATTTTATTCATTAAATATTCTCGTATAAGCCCCAAAATAAAATATACACCCTTAATTAAAGGGTGTCTCTTCAGTGTTGAACCTCCTCGTAGCTTTGGTGTGCAGTACTTTCTGAATATAAATTAATCATTTTTAACTAAAATGTGCACATATGCATACGTGCAATACACATCGCTATTCTATCTTTTGAACTCTGTCGCTTTAAACATTACAAATTTACAAGCTTCGGATAAGGAAATTTTTTTTATCGTCTTCCAATGCATAGGTCTCTACTCTAACACGGACGACCGTCTTCATGATATTATTATTATTATTATTATTATTATTACTTCATTTTGTTGCATCTGGTTATTAGAACTAAGTGCTTAGCTAATTTGAATCTCGGCTGTTGGAACTAAAAATCCAACTGCTTTCCCACTACAAGGCTAGTGGCTCCATGATACCATATTAGCATGCTTGATCTAATACAAACTTCTATTCCTCTGCTAATAATTGTTACCGCAGCGGGCATCGATTTTATACGTACACTACAGCTCCCTTGGGAAATTATGTTATGTATTTGAAGGAACGACGCCGTTCTTAACCGTTTTGAAAAGTGTCTGAGCTGTGCAGACCCACCAAGAGTTCTGATTCTGACAAAAGAAACTACGTGCAATAATGGGAAGATGGCACGACGAGATGGAAACCTTTCTGGGTTTTCTGCCTGCATATTTATGTGAGATTCGGATGCCTCTGCAAGTGGCAATGTAAGATAAGATGCTTTAATGGTCCTCAGAGACAAGGAAATTAATGGCATCTACGTTGGATTGGGAACGATCAACTGTCTGATGTGAATGTCTCCAAGTTTCGAATTGAAGTTGTTTTCTTTGTACGCCTATGAATTTGCGCAGTATTTTCAGAACCTCTTGTCTGGATTCCATTGCTTATTGGCTTATCACAAAAGACACGGGAAGGATGCGAAGAAATTGAAGAAATTAAAGAAGATAGTGAGACCGAAAACGAACATTATGGACTTTACCGAAGCCTGCTTTTTCGCATGTGTTGGCGAGAGGAGAATCAGAGAGTGAATAAATAAGACGAGTGCATCGAAACAAGAAACGAGGATTTGATGAACAAGACATTCGTAACGAGTACACGGTTGCCAAGACACCATTCAATTGTTGGGTGGAGGAATCATTTGTTAAACTTTAAGGATATTTTGAGCAGACCTTATGGCCAAAAAACTTTTATTTTATGTTAAAAAATTATTCAAAGTCAAAAATTTAAATTACTGACTTAAAAAATAAAAGCGAATCATATATTAAATTTCGTTACTGACTAATTAAATGTTCATATAAATCAAGAGGACAGTTAGATTTTTCCATCAAGCGTAATAAAACTCTTAATTAATTAAGAAGCCAATAAAAAAATAGAGAGAGAGAGAGAGAGAGAGAGAGAGAGAGGGTCATGGAAAGCTTAACATAAATTATATGAGATTATTCATAAAATCGTTCACTAGGCCTGCATATTTGGTTGTTGTTACTTGCATCCACACACACATATTTATATATTATCGTTAGAACTGAGCTCCCAATTGACAATTTGGGGTTTGTCGATTAAGTGGGAAGCGGATTGCTCATTAGTCATTATAGTGATTCGAGAAAAAGTTTAGTGTCGCGACGTTTAGGAAAAGACAGAGACAGCATTTTTACATTGACAGACAATTTTGCTGGAAAAGTTGAAAGCCACCCGAAATCCATGGAAACTCGTTGCAATTTTCCTAATAAGATTAATTAACTGCCGAATATTCTCTTCCAATAGTATCTCTTCTGCACGTAAATTAGCTCTATCATCGTCTTTTGGGAGTTTTTCTCGTATTCCATGCTCAACATCGACACTTTCATACAAAGTGCGTCCCGAATGAACAAGGCTTATCCCACATCTGCAGAATTTGAATAAGAATCTGATATACACTATTTTACTCTTATCTTTTTCCAAAGACATTATTTACGTAATTTAAACTTGTAACTACCAACTCATCTCCTCATTGGCCGTTCACCAAAGAAACACGGCAGGCGTGTATATCACTGAAACGCATTGGGTACACTGGGCAGCCCATTCAGTGTGTTGTCAAAAACCTCCATTTGTGCATGCATCCGACTACGAAAAACGCCAATAAAATTTATGGCGTTTTGTTCTTATTGTGCACCGCGTCTTTCGTGGAAGCACACCCTTTGTGTTGCTCAAATTAATGCGAGGGGAAACGTCACCATCGTTTTGGGCATCGAAGTAGGAGTCACCAGGAAATAGGGATAAAGTACAAAAAGTCTGAAATCAAGGGATGACGGCCACCGATGGTCGGACCATTCTTCGAAAAGTTATAAAAAAGCAAGAACCAGAAACGACCGTGTCTAACTTTAGTGAGGAGACTGTTCTTCTTTCAGTCACATGTTCGATCACGCACGCATAATTGCGCGAGCCAAATGAAATCTCCCACGTTCTGTTGAGTTGTTTTCCATGCATCAGCCCAAGCTATAAAGCCATGGAGAAGAATGTGGGTACATAGTATAGAGTGCCCATCGTCTCGATGATACAGCGATTGGAAGTAATATGTGTCCGAAACCCGTTAATTAAACTAAAATATCGAGTAATAACTGTAACACGGGAAGGCGGCCTGTTGATGAAAAGTTTAACGTACACAGAGCCTGGCCTGGCTTATCCCACTGAGCGTTTGGGTGGATCACCCTCATCGTGTCAGCACGTTAATTTGGTGAAGAAGCCCATATAATTTGCATCACCAAACTTAGAAACTCGCTCAAATACAGACATAAAAATTAATCTTTGTATGTGACATTCTTGGAAGACTGTCAATTTTAGGAGTGCTGATTCAAGGAGATATGGATTGGAGTCGCCATTCCAAGAGGCCGCTAACTAGTTTTATTTTGTTGTATTGTTTTCGCGGTTAGTTCGTGTTACTCTCTCTTTGTTATACAAAACAAAAAGAAACAAACCAGCAATTTTGTTAGTATGTTCTTTTTATTGCCAAATGGCTGAGTCTTACAAATTTAGTCAGTACATGCATGCTTTGGAGACGTGCATGTGGCCACATGGTCACAACATTTTGTTCTTTTCGGGTACATCGGGCAGCGATGTGGCTACAAGTTCTGTTCACGTTTACGCGCTACCTACGTCTTTCTCTGGGAAGATAACATGCACGGTCCATTTTACATATGCTAGCCAGAGAAGGCCTGCGGGGTACGTACAAGATAAAACACAAATAGGGACAATTTTAGGAAGCAAGGTTGAAAGGCAAATAACGTCTCTGGAATCTTGTAGTATGGTACGACATTTACTTTCTCAGTATTATTTGGGCCACTAGCCTACAAAGCAAGGTTGATAGTTATTAACCTTTTCACGTGATCCTCGTTTGCGTTTTGACAACCAAAATTTAAATAGACAATAGTTAATTAGATGTAAATTTCCGTTATTAAAGTTTATGTATTAGTTATAGTCTTTTTGTTATTTGATGCATTGTATATATATATGTGTGTGTGTGTGTGTGTGTTATAAATAGCGTATTAAGTACAATTAACAACTAAAATTCAATTAAGTGAATCAATGTCCAATCTCCGAATTTGATTCGCGCGTCTACCTCTTTTGACAAATCTAAAAGACACAGATTCGCCGAGCATATCATTTTGCACGCACGACGGGTCCCTTACGCTGTTGGATGGAGAATCTTTCCCGAGGCTGCTTTTCCTGGTTCCCTAGAGCAATCTTAAATTGCACGCTGCTCTTTTTTGCAACTGTGAACTGTTGCACCGTGTAAATCCATAGGTTGACGTGCATTGAATCAGTGTTGTCAAATCCCACCTTGCCGGTCTGACCGGTGAGCCACTAAACCGGCCCCGGTGAAGAAAAGCTCGGTTGGGCAACTGAACCGGGAAAATTCCGGGTGACCCATCTGTGTTTTTGTAGATTCGGGCAGCCTGTCAACTCGGAAGACCCGGACTGGTTGGGTTATGTTACTACACCATATTGTGGTGTTACGCAGGAGCCATCCATCGTGCTTCCACCCTGCACTTGACCCCATAAAAAGTCGGATATTTCTTTGGGCCAAATAGTATTGATAACTAAAAGGGTGCCAAGCAACCGAACAATGAGCTAGGAGGTTGAGTGGTAGACGCGGTAAATGGGAAACATTGGGGTTGGAAAAAACAAAAAAACAAGAAGAAGGAAGCAACTAAGATCCAGCATTAATTTTTGTCAAACGCTGGGATCAAATATGCGTTGTTTGTTGTTTTTTTTTTTTTTTTGGGTCAATAAATATGTGGATTTGGTCCATTTAAGACTTGCAAATTCTCCGGGAGGAGTTCACGGACCCTTCCAGTGCCTTCGTGATTGGGCTATTAACATCAGTGGGTTCAAGACCAATAAAAGAGCGGACCTCAACTTTGAAGCGACTCAAGCCATTGCAAAATCAAATGCAGAGTTCGAAAGTGGACTGGCCCAAAGTTCACCGTAATCAAATCAAATGCTTTCCACCTCCAGGATATTTTTCCTTCCTTTCTTTCTTTCTCTCTTTGTTTCTTCTTCCTTTTTTTTTTTTCCTTTCTCGTTTCTTTCTAATTTTTTTTTTCTTATCCCCCCAAATTATCATCCAGACATTTCGTGAAACATGATATATGATTTATAAACTTACAGAAACGCTTTATAACTTGTAAACTGAATGACAACCTGGGTTAGGGGGGGGTTTGCTACATTTGGAGAAAAAGAGAAAAACCTCCCTATATTTGCTTATCGTACAAATATTTTCGAAGTGTTTTTTTTTTTATACCTAGGCAAGCAATGCTATCTCTATTTACAAATTGTACGAATAAATAGCATACAAGTTTCTTGCAGTCGGAGGAGTAATTTTCCTTTAAACGAGAGGAATAATTTCACTTTAAATTATAAACATCTTAAGGATTAGTCTCCAAGGTTACATGTAATTATACGAATAAATTATATGCATGCTTCTTTTTGTAGGCAAAAGGAGAAAAATATTTTCCTACCCATTGAGCGACCGTCGGTCGTGCAGTACACAATAAGTGAGAATCTCACGTTCCCGCAAGTACACCGTCCCCCATTGCTGCGAGAAAAAACAAATTATATGGAAATTGTGAGACTAATACTCAAAATTGGTTCTGGCTTTTGTTCGCACAAGATGAAATATATTGAATGATATGGGAGATCATATCCAATTCCCCAAGATTAATAATTGGTAGCAGTAGGTCATGTTAATTAATTAATTATTTTTTTTTTTTTAAGGCTGGGTTCTAGAAGCTTGGGATCCAATTCCCCATCTTGCCCAGCATCTAATTTAAAAAGAGAATAATTTACACAATATGGAATCCCATTGTGTCCTCCAAGCGAATTAGTTGTGCCCACTAGCATTATTCTAAACATACTTTTGGCGGTGCCCTTTTGAATGGCAGAACCCGAACGTCTCTTTCAGAGAAATTTACACGGCAGGCCGAATACTCCGTCACAAGGAGGGGTAAACAAAGAGAGTACGTACAAAATGCCAGTCTTTTCAGCCATGATCTACTCCGAAAGCACAAAATTCTCCGATTAAATCTGGACCATCCATGTCCACATCACGGGTGCGCCACGCCGTGGCCTGCCACAACATTTGACATTCAAGATATCCCAATTTTATTTTCGGAGAGTCATTTTCCTGTGATACCGAGAGATGGGGCATGTCATACAAGCCAGGAAAAGGACGAAAGACCAAACCATAACATGTTATGCAGAAGAGATGGGCATACGTCATAACAAATTAGTTATTTATAATTCGGTTCAATTTTCAAACTTATGCGATCATCCGACGATACCAACACCAAAAGGGATATGATCATAGCCGTTCAATTATTTTCTATTTTTCTATTGAAAGATTGTGAGTTACAAGAATAAATGATTCTGAGATCAAGCGTCCGCCCTAACTTTTTTAAATGTTTGGCACAGTCGCCAGAGTTCCACTAATGATCGGCGTCGGTGAAAATTTCCACAAACCATGGAATTATACGTGGAGATGTCGCAATGATTCTCTTCTAGACCATTCATTATCACCCACTCACATCGGGCCATAGCCATTTCTTCTAGAAAGGTACTTGCAAGAGTGCGTCATCAAAACGACTAGAAAATGACGGGGAAGCGTTTATGTTTATGTTTTTTTTTTAATAAAAAAAATTATTTTTCTATTTTCCTTCCGGACTTAATCAAAATTAAAATTTAACGGCCCAATGTTGACTTTAGTGTTTTTTTTTTTTTTTTTTGTGACGAAAACCAACCCACCGTATCCCCCAATTTTTATTGCCATTCTCTATTATTTCCCTTCATCCCAGGATCATGCGTAGGTGCAACCGGCGGCTGTCAGCAACGAGTGGTTTATTTGTAAAAAATTCTCTTGGATAAGACCTAAATAAAAATTTATCTATTTTTCTACGGCAGGTAGATGCGAAGGAATTACAGCCGTCGGAATATTTGCAGCCGTTAGGAACGAGAGAAGAAGCCCTACAGAATAATAATAAAAGGTACAGGAATAATGATCACAATCTCTTAGCTAATTTTCAGCACTCGACGATGCTGGCTAGGCTTAGACTTTTTCTTTCTTTCTTTTTCTTTTTTTTTTTAAATATATATATATTTTTAATCTCTTTCCTCTGAACACTGATCACAGAAGAAAACGGTAGGAGCGCAAAACCAAATCTCATCGGACACAACTCTTGTAAAAACCGGAACACGCGCAGGCGTGCCTGCCCCATTGGCCCACTCCCTCTCGCACCAAAGAAACAATGAGCTTTTTTCTTAAATTTCCACTTTGTTCTTAGGAAAATAATTATTCTATCATAATTAGTAATTTTATATTTTTTAATCTTTTAATGTATAAATATAATTAATAAGAATCGTAAATAGATATAAAATAGTATTATAGTATAATATAAATTTACATTACAAAATTACACCAAACTTGTTTTTATTTCTTACATGAGGAGGATTGCTTCCGGGGCTTGAGACTTCGAATGGCGTACGAATGAATTAGAGACGCTAATGGCCCCAGACATGAAACCCTATGTTGAAATTTCAACCCTATGAAACTCGACTAAATTGTCATTATCTTCCAATATTCCAAAAAAAAAAAAAAACAGAAACAAAAACCAAAAAAGATTAGTATTGACTCGACGACCTAGACACAATTAGCTGCCTTTCTAGATCACAATGAATCAATCAATGCATAATCTTCTAGAACATATGCGGTGGCAATATGCAAAAGGGCTTTCCCAATTGAATAACCTTATTTTATTATTTAGGACAAAGCTTTCGAACTTGACTTAAAAATTGAAGTCCAGCATTACCGTGTCGATGTCGAGATTAGTGACCCTTGGGGGGGGGGAACTTTTGTTGCGTCATCCAAGGCTCCCAATTTGCCAGTGGTTGTTGTGAAATGCGTTACTTCCAATCTTCCCTTTATTTCGGATACATTGATTGCTCGAAATTGCCAAAACATTCGTGGGTGGGATCCTTTCGAGTTTTATCTCCGCAGGTTGTGAGATTCCACTGGCCTATACACTCTCATTTAAGACAGCAGCGATCGTGTTTCCATACATATGCTTATTCCTAACCACATATGCTCATTCCTAACCGCATGTACGGGCACCTATGAAAAGTGAAAGTAAAAATATTATGACCGAAGACCAAAAATATTTCATTCATGTTATTTAACATTTCACGATATTCACTTGGGCACCCATCAGTTCCCCAAATTTGAGATGAAGAGAGCTTGAGATTGCTGTGGATTACGCGAGAACAGAGGAGGAGAGAAAAAGAACAGGAAATTTGAGTTAAAAGAGAGGGAAACAATGATCGCCGTACGAATATCGGTGGGAAAACAAGCGGCACAAAACCAGTACAGTATGCCATGTAGCGGGCAAGACTTGCATTTCCAGCCAAAAAGTTCGACCCAATTACACGCTTTTCTTTTTCATTTGTATACATACACGCATTTCCAGACTTGCGTTTGTAATTGCTCGATCAATCTTGCATATATACACTACGACCTCCTCCTTGATCAGACGATCAGAGTGGTCAGATCCTTGCATTCCCCTCTTTTCCCCTGAAGCTATGCGTGTTCCCTGACACAGCATCGACAGGACAGTGTAGGACGTACCCTGAATCTATATAGCCGAGCTCCGATTCCGGTATATTTACTTGCTTTAACAAGTTTCGGCGTTCTTTTAGCTCTTTGTTGATAAATTAAACTCGCTGTGACCGCAGCCAGCAGATGGGTCAACTCGGCTCACCAGCACTGGTCCGTTTCCCACTTGCGGCCTCTGTACCCCGAATATCCCGCGGTCAACGGCCGGCGGTTAGCTCTGAAAAGCTTGCGATCGTAGACGGCCCGTTTCTCGGGATCGGATAGAGTGGAATACGCGACGTGGATTTTCATGAACTCGTCGGCCGACGAGTCCTTCCTCTCCACGGCCGCTACGTCCGGGTGGCAAGTCCTCGCTAATCGCCGGTACGCCGATTTGATCTCCTGGCCGCTGGCCCCCACCGGAATTCCCAGAACCTCGTACAGGGAAGCGCGCAAGGCCATTTCGGAGTAAAGATTCGACCTTTGACCGGTGGTGGTGGCGGTGGTGGCTGCGGCGCTGTTGGTGATGGATGGTGGCCGGAATCTGGTGCGGCGCGGTGCTAGAAGGTAAGGGACAACGGAGATTTTTGGGAGTGGAGAGACGGGTACGAAGGCAGACATCATCGTTCGACAGAGTTTCGATGGACCGGGTCCTGCTTTTGACAACGAGATGCTAGAACCCTCTTTGCGTCATTATATAAACGAAGAGAGAGAGAGAGAGAGGAGCGACAAGGGTTCAAATTTAACTATGGTTAAGCTAACAAAGGCTAGTTTAAGTTAAAAACAGCGTTTCGACTTCAAATGTTGATCCGGTCTTTTCAGTACGATGAGATAGGCTCTGACTCATCGAAGAAATTTTGGCTTTATCACTATTACACAACAGTAACGCTTCTTGTGATACACATAGATACGCAAGTGTAATGAAATTATTTTATTTTATTTATAATAATATAAAATATAAGAAATGTGATTGATCTTTTTTTTTATAAAAAAAATTAATAATAAATATTGATAATCAATTTTTTTTATATTTTCTTCTGACCAAAATATTTTATTAAAAAATAAAAATATCGTGTTATATTATTATAATATTAAATAAATATATATATATATATATGTATGTAATTTATATAAACAACAATTATAACACGTCAAGGTAATAAAATTTAATACAAACTATGTTAATGGCCTAATCCTCTGTAATCTGATTCTTCTACCTTTTTTTTATTTTTTATTTTTTATAAATTGAAATCACTAACGCATGATACAGTGATAGATAAATCAGGAATCAGGAATCATCAGCTGTCTTATGGTGTTGCATCGTACTTACCAATAGAAGAATATGAGATCTAAAATTAATTTACTCAACATTGATCGACTTGTTCTATTGTCAGTGCCTCCAATATTATACAAGCGGTTGACAATATAATTCTCTGAATTTAAAGTTCATGGAGGCATCAGGCTTTAACCCCACGGGTGTGTGTTATGTTTACAAAGCTTATATCTCAATTTAATGGTGTTATGATTGTCGTGCGTTTTTATTTGCGGGGAGCAACCACAGGCATTGACGAAGGCGAATTCGGAATTCTCCTTTTCCAATCTCCTCCTTTCCAGGGAGACAGACGATCTCTGTTTCCGCTGTCGGGACTCTCGGAATGGAATTTTGGAAACTGAAGGGTCCAGAAGCTTTGATCGGATTGTAATTAATGAAATGTAATTTCAAACGAAATCAAGTATGGTAATAAATAAGTTGGACCAGAGGAATTCAAGCTTTTCTAATACTGGACCTTTGAACGCGGAATTCATCTGTCGTACGATTTAAGCCACCGTGTGTTCAAAGTATCCGAGTGTCAATTATTTGAGAAATTTATATTTCACACCTTAAGTTTAAAATATATATTTATATTTTACATATCGAAATTTTAAAAGTTATACAAAAAATATTAAGATTACTAAATGTCACTAAATTATAAAAAAAAAAATTATTGTACTATCACATATAATAACAAATTAAAAGTACCCATTTTTAAAATTTAACCCTAAGATCACTCTCTTCTTTCTTTTCTTTTCTTTTCATAAACTTTCTTCTTTTTTTTTTTTTAATTCTCTCCTTCCCGTCGAATTTTTATAAATTGTAAATAAAATTATATTTAGAATTTATTATTATTTAGTTTCTTAATTTTATGTTTGTATTTTATTATTTCATGATTTTTTATTTTTTCCTTTAAAAGCATTTTTGTTTGCTCCTTTCGGCACTATCTCCTAAAACCCATTAATCTTTTAATTGTTTGTATTTTTAAGATATATATATATATATTATATAAATTAATTCGATTATTTTTATATTTTAGTTAAAATTTATTTTAATTTTTTTGTATTCATGTAGAATTAAATTATAAATTTTCATGATGCGACCATCGTTCCTCGAAGGCTCATACACGAGAAGAGACAGATTCGACAGATTATCCGTCATGTTTTTCCAAGGAGATATCCAAATCTGTGGTCGGCTTTTGTTGCCAATAAAGAAGGGAGGCAGCTTTGGAAATTTCAGTTCGGTCGGTGACATTGCTTTTGACGTACGAGAGAGGCAGTGCCTTAAAAATCCCTCGGTTATCAATACATTCAAAACTTACTAAATTGTTATTGAACGGTTGCAAATCTCGCTTGCACGGCACCATCTGTACATAAATAACTTATTAAATTCTATTTCGCCTTACAGGAATTTGGGTTACACATTTTACGATGTACATTCAGACTTGGGTATACTGGATTTTGCAGTCTATCATCGTGACTCAAGGGAAATTCATCTTTCTTTGGGCAATCGAATCGAAGGCTGTACTGTCTCTACTATTATATTCATCTTTATCTTCTCATTCTTACATTAATTTGATCTTTTCCACTGGACTCAAGAAACTCGAAGCAAAATGCACATTGCCCGCGCTCTCTCTCTCTGGGGTCAAAGTTCGTCCAATCCAATCCCTGTTTTAGACACCCTTCAATAGCCGCTAATACGTGGCATATCCTTTTTTGGCCCGTTGTTGCGTTTTTTCAACCTGTCTCGTGGTCTCTCGTGTTGTCCAAATCTCTGGTCTACCTTTGAGTTACACAGATCAGCCTTTCTAATTTTCCTCGAGCCGATCTCAATAGATTAAAAGATGTTATGGAACGATTTTATATTTCGACAAATCGATTTCATTCGTGTTTAGCTTTATTGTTAGCGTTTTTTAACACAGCCCCTCCAGTTTCGTCCTAGCCATTTGAACACATGTTTTTTCTTTTCAAAACTTGGAGGCGAAACTGATGCGTGCCAAAACCTTGGAGAATGTTCAATGCTAATCCGTTTTACGGCACGAATCCCGCAGGTGCGACCGAAACAGAGGGGAAATCTTTATTTCCCAGTAGGCCGAGTCTAAAGAAAAGAAGACAGGGACATGGGAGTTGCCAACTTGACAACTTTTTGTTCCTGATCAGGAAGGAATTAGTAACTTAGATTTTGGGAGGCTCAGGATAGTTCTTACCTCGTATCGAATGCATGTGCAATCCACAAAAGGGGCTTTATTGAGGAAAAGGTTACAAACTGCTTGCCGGCGGCTCTCCATTTCGTCGAACATGAAAGTCGCCCGTACGTATCGTTATCGAAGAAACACGCATTTACAGTACCCTCGATGCAATGTTAGCACTTCAAAATGAGCGTTCACTTTCATTTACTTTCTTTTGAAGACTTTAATAGGCTTTATCCTGAACACTCGATAACCGCGACCATCAGTGCATTATTTTAACTTTTTGCCCAACGAAAGCCGTTATTGTCATTACCTTTTCCGATATTGATATCTATCTTGTAAAAAATGAAGGGGTCGACCTATGATCGTTTTGTGTGTGTGTGTGTGTGTGTATTTGCACAATAACAGTAAGCAACAGTCAGTCTCATGAGCAGGATGATAAAGACATCTGAAGGCCTTGAGTATACAATGTGGGCTTTAATTTCCCATGTACCAAAAAAAATGTTTTTCCATTTTTAATGTTGTCATACTACATGGGAAAAGGATAGCCCCAAATCACGAGAATAAAAAAAAAAAATGACAAAGATATATAACGATTCACCGGTGTTGGCATAAGTTACGTGAAACTCTAGTCTATACAACACGGCAAGCTGATGCTCTACTTCCTCAGCTACAGCAATTGTGAAAATGCACAGTGGTCACTATTGAAGAAAGGACGAAGCAGAAAGATGCATATAAAACGCAATCTAAAACAGTATTGAAAATTCCAGCCAAGTATCTTAGAACCATCATCCCTTTTCCCGGAATTTTGAAGAAGCCCACTTGAAGTAACCACAATTGGCTTCAGGATTAGATGCAGGTCCCTGCAAGAAAAAGAATTGAAAGCTATCAAAAGTTAATCCACGGATTACAGCAATCATGACATGCCATCTGACCATTCTCCATACGAAAAGAGAGTGCATAGAAGTCCGGCTACTTATCCAAAAGCTTTGTCTTACTTTTAAATTCTTCTGAGCATTGACTAAGAAATGTAATAAATTGCCTAGAGCAAATTATTGAGATATGACACCAGTTTACCTCAGCTCGAGCA
The DNA here is from genome assembly GCA_019804595.1 of Bruguiera parviflora. Classification (NCBI taxonomy): domain Eukaryota; kingdom Viridiplantae; phylum Streptophyta; class Magnoliopsida; order Malpighiales; family Rhizophoraceae; genus Bruguiera; species Bruguiera parviflora. Next base: position 13,601,958 of record CM034046.1, on the reverse strand, counting down.
CAAACATAAAATTGGCGGCCTGATGTTGGACCTGGTTTCTTCACTATCCGAGCAATACAGGGTTCCTTGTGGCCCTTGCAAAGAGGAATGCTACTCTGCATGTGTTGTTGTATCCTTTGCCATTCCAGTAAGGCAACATTGCGTTTCTCTTTCTCCAGGGAACCACCTTGTACCTCTCCCTGATCCCGAGTGCATGCACTCAAGCCCAGTTCATGGTGCTCAGGGCTGCTGCGTTGATCATTTGGTACAGGAGTTGTACTTGAGTTATGATTAGAGTTTAGTTGATCCACCTCACTCGACAATACATCACTAGAAGGGCTTTCAGCACTATTGTTGAGCGTGGGACTTTTCCTGAAAAATGACCTGAGGGACAGCTGGGACCATTGGCTTTTCCTTGCTCTTTTCTTGGTTCTCTCTGCCGGCACTGAGCTAATATGCCCACTTTTGACACTTCGCATTATGATTTCAGAGCCACTGCTAGGACAAGGCTTATCAGTGAAATCCTTGGAATGCTCGTCCACTCTCAAAATGCTACCATCAGAATCTTCTTGGAAACAAGGACATGAGTAACTTGTGGATGAGCCAGGTATTCTACAGTCCATTTCCCCAATATCACCATCTTGCCTTGGAGTGACAATTCCATCCGAACATGAAGTCAATACACTGCAAGATTGAACTCGAGTAGAAGCCTGTCTTTTTGCAAACAGGGACACTGCACAAGATTGAGGGCTTAGACCAAGTAAAGAGATAAAACACAGACATAACTGATATAAATCTAGCTATGTTTGAAGGGCAACAAAAAGTTCACATACCAAGAGTTTGCTGGAGTCCATGAATCCTGGGCAGATATCTAGCAGATAAAGATGGGGTGCTATGTTGGAAGACATCAGAGATTTCAACCAAATTCACAAAAACTGGAGCATGATCTGAACCTTCAAGTTTGATGCTCCACCCTCCTCTCCACCTATATGTAGGGAAGTGGAGGTAGTTACTTAATTGTCCTTGCACAAATAAGCAGACAGACATTTACACTGATGCATGTGAACATACATGAGAAGACATCGGTACCTACACAATGAATGTACAACTATGCATGCATGCACATGAAGAGAGAGAGAGAGACAGAGAGAGGCTGACCAGAAAACCAACAATACAACTGTAAGTCTTGTTGTTACTTTATTCAGAATATTGTACCTCTGTGTATTTCCAGGTTTCCAGCGTTTATACTCTGTTAATATGTCACAGTCCTTAACATGGCAGCTGACAATGTTATGGCCTTGTAAGTCGTGCTCTTGATGTAAGCATGATCCGGCATAGAGGATATGGTCAATTCTGGTTCCATAATTGAATTGTTCAGCACCCGAATTTGATGGCCAGCACGTGTAAGCATCTCTCCTGTAAAGATTACAGGATGGAAGGGCTAGGATTCAGTCAATGCTCAACATCCAAATCATTCAAAGACAACTTTGTCAACCGGGTATCTAAAACCTCTCAGGATGTTTTGCCCTGAAAATATCCATAAAATGGCCTCCAGACTGCACTAGCAATGATCTAAACCATCTCCTGAAGCTGCACAAAAGAGAACAAAATGCGTTCAACAGTGAATTTAATTGGGAAAGCCGTAAACAAAATAGCATCTGATCGTGCAATTTCCACACATAGACAGCAGCCCACAGCTTACACATTATTCTCAAAATCCGGACATGCATCACAGCAATCCATAGCTGTGGGAGCAATGTTGAGATCACCAACAACAAATATCCTCCTTCCCTCACGCAGAAGATTCTCCCATCTTTTCTACATCGGATTTAACAATATCAAGCCAAGATTATGAAAGTATTCATTCCTAAGCCTACAAACAGTGCCATCAATTGACCAATGAAACACAAGGGGCAAGGAACAATAGAATCTCCATTGAATTCTTTGTTTTTTCCAGTTACCTGTAGTATTTTGAAAAACATGAGCTTAAACTGCATCCTCTCCAAATCATCACTCTCAGCTCGAGGGCCGTACAAATTGAAAAGAACTGCCAATTAACCAATATTGTCCATTACAATGAGAATTTCAATCTCATCCCTTAAAACAGAAATCAGGAATAAATCTCTCTTTTTCTCAAAATTTCACTCCATATCATCTCAACCCCATTTTCTCAATCATAATAACCAAACAATAGCGCAGTGAAAAATAACTGACCCACCAAAGTGACCGTGATCAGTGACGAGACACCGCCCCTCGCTGTCCACCTTGATAAGCTCATCCCTCTCAAAGTCCTCAAGCCCTCTCGCTATCTCCGCCACTTTACCCTTCTCATTGTTCGAATTATTATTATTATTATTATTAACAAGGCCCGTGAAACCTTCCTCCGCTGCAACCGGCAGCGCCAATTCGGTACTGGAAAACGCCGACTTCACGCGGCAGAAAGTTGCAACACCTTAGCAAAAAGGAAAAACCAAAAAGAAAAAGAGAAAGACAATCAAATCAGAGCTGCATTTTTGTTGGGGCAATTTAACAAACAAATGTCTTTCGGGTAATCACCGGAGTACCCAGTCCGGCCTTTGGCGGTGGTGCGCGTGCAGGAGAAGAAGGACTCGTAGCCGTCAGCGACCGCCAAATCCGCCGTTAATTCCTGCCTTCGAAGCTTGGTCTCCTGCTTGTATGGTTTTGAGTGAGTCGAATTAAATTTTCAGAACAAGAATCGAGGAATCTGCCCCCGAAATCTTTAGAGTACCTGAAAGCAAATGACGTCGGCGTCGAAGGAATCGAGTAATTTGAGAAGAGAGCCAAACTGTGAGATTCGTTGCCTCAGGCCATTAACGTTGTACGTCACGATCTTCATTCTCGCTCGCCCGCTCGTCTCACGGTCCGGCCTTTGCCTTTCGCCAGAAATCCGCCGTGTGTGGGAATGACGCACAGCGGCGTCGTTTCCGGGTAGGTCTTACGACGTCGTTTGTGGTTGGATGATTGTTGATTGAATAACCAAACGCTGACTATAGGGCGATCAGAGAGAGAAGTTATAAATTAGAGCACAGCTCTTTTTTTTTTTTTTTTTTTTGATTTGATAAACAATCTTTTTATCTCGTACTATTTAATTGGTTGATGAATCCATTTGATACCTCAAATATTATTATTTATGATATTTATTTGGTTTAAAAAAAAAAGTCACTACAAGATGGCTTCAATGTTGATATATATATCACAGTGTGCCATTTTTTTCTTATTTCAAGAACGAAAATATTTCTTGGCTCTAAGGATTTAATAAATTGGTGCTCTTTTTGATGATGATAATTTTTTTTTAAAAAAAAAAAGATGAACTACATTTCATTTCATTTCATTTGGAGTGTAATACAATTTATTTATTTATTTTTATTTATAGTAAAATATGCAACAGAAATTTATTTTGTGTATTAAAAAAACATAAATGTCCCTGCGTGCCGTCTGTTCCCCGCACAAAGCCGGCGAACCGTAACATTTCGTGATATAAAGGTTGTCACGCTGTCTCGGGTGCGGGATGTAGAGCTTAACAAAGGGCCAAAAAAAAAAAAAAGAAAAAGAAAAAGAAAAGACAAGAAAACGCGTGGATTGGAGGCTCGTGGAAGGCACGAACTCACGTTATAAGTTTCTGACTGGTTTTGGTATTTGGCGGCGACAGCTGGCAATTGTACCTCGGAATCCATCGTTAGATCGGGCCTTGATTCTTTCCGGTTCGGCTTCCCTCTTCGGAAGCAATTGTCGGAATTGCGTTGTTTAGCCGATGTTGTTTATGTGGTAGGAAGAGAGAGCGAGAGAAGGGCCCTTAGGGTTTTAGGACGAGCATATGGATAATTGGAGGCCAACAACAAACGACTTCTCTCAATCGGTCACGACCCCCTCGCCGACTTCTTGTCTTCAAGACTCCACTTCCGAGCAGCCTAGGTCTGTTCGCGCTGTTTTGTGTTAATTCTGCCATTTAGCTTCTTTTTTCTTTTAAAAATGTTTTATTTTTTTCTTTTCGTTTTTATTCTTAACTTATATAATTATGCTTCGCCTTTGAAGTTTTTAGGAAAATTCTAGGTGTCCACTAGTTAATTGAGTTCTTTCGTCCTTGATGCTGCTAGAAAATTGGTTTCTTTTTGTACTGTATTATTACTTGATTTGGGTATCACGATCTGTTGACTTTGTCCCTTTTTGTTTCCCTTTTTTTTTTTTTTTTTTTTTTGTGGTTTGACAGAAAAGTTTAGGACCTTAAGATGGGCTGCATTAGTTTGGTTGGATTTGCGCCTGCAAGTGCTTGCTAATTGAACTGCGGTTCATTTCGTTGTTTGATTAGGCTTTTGGTTTTTCTTGTAGACAAAGGCCTGAAATGGAAGTGAGGGATCCCGTTGTGGCTAGGAAAGCTCAGAAGGCAGATCGTGAAAAGCTGAGGAGGGATCGTCTCAACGATCTCTTTCTAGATTTGGGTTGTGCTTTAGGTAATAAATAAAAGTTTGCACTCAATTACTGAAGTCGATGGTTTCCTACTTTAGAGTTCTGGCCCCTTATTAGCTTGGTTGCTTGTATTTATATTCTCTAATAATTGTCAGTAGCTGTTGCCAAAATGGTATAATTGTCAAGAAAAAGCATGAAAGTTGAGAGCATTTTGCCGAATGCGAAACTTAAATATCTTAGATGCAGCTAAGAACTTCTCTTTTAGGTGAAATATGAAGTGTTTGCAATCCTGATTAATTATGAGGCTATATTATATGCAGACCCAGATAGACCCAAGAATGACAAAGCAACCATTTTGACAGACACAATTCAAATGCTGAAGGATTTAGCAGCTGAAGTCGATAAACTAAAGACCGAGTATGCAGCACTCTCAGATGAGTCATGTGAGGTGATTGTCTACTCATAATCGATCACTGTGGTCATGATACGTATATTATTGCTCAAGTGACTTGTTATATTGTTTTCAATACAGCTAACGCTGGAAAAGAATGAGCTGAGGGAAGAGAAGGCGTCTCTTAAGTCTGAGATTGAGAATTTAAATGTTCAGTATCAACAAAGATGTACCGTTATGTTCCCATGTGCTGCTGTTGATCCTTCCGTCATTATGGCTCCGTCTTATTCATATCCAGTTCCTGTACCTGTGCCACCTGCCCCAATACCCATGCATCCTTCACTGCAGCCATTTCCCTTCTTTGGAAATCAGAATACTGGCGCCATTCCTGCTTCCTGTTCAACCTTTGTTCCATACCCTATTCCCGCCAACCATCAAAATGAACTTCCATCAACCCAATATGCTTCTACTTCACATGTTTCAAGCAAACAGGATTCCAAAAGCCAGTCAACAAATCATGAAAGAGAAGATTATATGGGAAGATCTGATGATTCTGGTGATGTTGTAACAGAACTTGAACTTAAAATGCCTGGGTCAACGGAACAGGTTACTTCTACATTTGGTGCTACTAGTTCTTGCAAAATGCTTAGTTTCTCAACATATGAAAGCTGACTCGGGAGAGTTTAACAGGTTAGATTAGCTGGAGAAAGAAAAGGCAAGCAGCCACAGAACAATGAAAGATATTTAACAAATGGTAGCTCCTCGAGCAGAATTTCTTCATCTCAAGGTCTATGTGATAGCTCCTCCATTAGCGTGGGAGATGTCCCAAAATTTGGCAAATGAGATTGCTGCTGGTGTTCCTGATCTGCTAACCTGACATGGGAGCCATTAATATGTTGTCAGCTTCTGCCTGGCTAGTGTCCTTAGTTTGAGCTTGAGCCGTGACAAATTTGACTTGAACTCTGACTATACATGTTTGTGGAAACAAGGTCTATTAAGGCGACTTAGGAACAGGGGAATGTAGGTCCTAGAGCATCCCGATTGTCTTAGGTGCCTGAACCTGGAATTCTTGACTTACTGCCATGTAGTCGAGACATCCAAAATTGAACTTGCTTCCTGGCTGACCAAGAAGATGCTTCCAACCTGCCACCATATCCTTCTTAGGCTCGAGAGCCAAACATGAAGTAGTTTGTTGGTGCCTTGGGGCACCAAACTTCCGTAAGTTATTACTGCAAAGTGCCTAATTTTGATTCGTTGATTTAGTTTGTGAACTACTCTTTCACTTACACCCATTTAGATATGAACTCCTCTTTCACTTATAGCCTTCCTCGTTCCATAATGTAGCCAACTCACATTTGAAGTAAATCTTTCGTCCTTATCAGCCTTTAGAATGGCAGTGAAAAATGCCTTGCGTATGGTAGGCATCTTTGTAGTTCTTGCATCACAAGAGAAACTATACACAATTCCAAAAATGGAAATAATGATGAAGGATAGCCTGAACAACATATCACAGAAGTAAGACATATCCGTTATAAATTCTAATTACCAACCATTGGTTGTCTCTTATTGTGTTCTATGTTACAAGGTTGAGGGGGCCAGGACCAAAGGAGGTCCCTACATCCCAATAGAATGTACACAAATAAGCTCAGCGTAGGTGAAGCCATCTGCCACTCAGAGCTACGCCAATTCTCTGACCTACACTTCTCCACTTTAACTCACTACGATCTTCTTGCAGACAGCCCTGTAAACGTGGAAATCACCGCTAATAATTCGGGATACGGAAAGGGATGCATAAGATGGTCATTGTGTTGAAGACACAGTCGTACGAGGAACGTGTGAGATTTGTTTTCGGACATGGCAGTTGCTATATATGCGAGATTTTGAATTCCAAGTCGTGGACGGTTTAGGTCATTTCAGTCAATGTTTCTGCAAGCTTGATTAACAGGATTACGCTTGTAATGAATGCGGTATCACCTACATTATAGCAATATCCTTTTCTTTTTCGTGGGCTTGATTTCTGGATGCCGAGAATCCAACAACCCTACCATTATACGTAGCAATATCAGGGCTGAAATTCCAATAACAAATCTCAATTCAGTTACTCGTATATATCGTCGGTGGCGACTTGGGAAACCATAAATTGGGCCTCATAACGGCCTATTATCTATTCAAGATTGTTAAGATGCTAGGAGGCTCAGATTTATAGTTATTTGGATCCAGCACTCTTCCAGACAAATGCAAACCCAGTTCAAATTGAACCCAAACCATAAATATTTACGTCTGTCCTCCTTTGCCCAACAGAAGGCCCAGTCTAACTGAGTTGCTGAACAAAACCTTCGTCGAGGTTCACAGCCTCAAAGCTCCAAGGCGTGGGCGTGCAAAATGCGAGGTTTGAACCTAGGAGACATTTTATGCCTCAGACTCTTTTAAGAAAACTGTACCCACCAAAAAAAAAAAAAAAAGTTATTAAAAGTCAAGAACAATGCCATTTTTATTGAATTTTTTTATAAATAAATTATACAAATAACACAGAAACGAGGAAATTTATGAGGTATTATATATATATTTATTCGAATTATCACTCCATGAACAAATTTTGTAAAATGTCTTGAGTGATAGATATGTTCATCTGAATATTCTGTAAAATTTATTGGTATAAATGATGATAAATTATATATGGGAAATGAAATGAGCGAAGGCACAATTTCTTTCCCCTCTCTTCTGCTTAACTCCGAGCGTAAAATGTCTGTTGAGTCAAAGTTAGGGAGTTGGTAGGGATCACAAGGAAGGGTAGATAAGGTTTTCTCGCCTTGAGTTTAGCCATAACATCGTGAGTACTTTTCTTTTCTTGGCACCTAACTTTAATTACCGTAGGACCTATGGCATGCATAAAATTTTTCGTTCTTCTAAAATTATCGTGCAGTCTGTTCTGTTCTGCAGTATAATGAAGTTTGATTTTCTTACGATGAACATGGGTGACTTTGTCCACTCATTACTAAGAACAGCAGAGAGCTTGTTTTGGAAAACAAAAAGAAAATTGTGGTCCATATCAATTTATATAGTTTCCACTTCCATGTGTGTGAGTGAAGTAGGTAGCCGCGTAATGGGAAGCTACTTGTGCGTGCTCTCGATGCAAAATGTTTTTAAGAAAGAAATGGGGTAGATGGAGAATGCATTCTATGTTCGTTTACAATATTTAATTTTTATTTTTTTGGGTTCATACACTTCATTGGTAGACAAATATTAACTGAGAATTGACTGAATATGCAACCAGAACGGATAGACTGAATTAGTAACGAAAATCAGACACTTAGGTTCACAGAAGAAGATCTGAGAATTGACAGAATATGCAACCAAACAAATGACTGAAATATTGGCTGAATATATTATTTGTGGGACTGCAATGCGTTATGCATAAAAACATTCAAATGAGGCAGTGTTTGCGTGGGGGAGATCAGCCAAAGCACTAACCTTGAAATCCACATGACACCACAAAATGACATTAAAAACTCGAAAATAGGCAGCCCAAAAAAGGGGTAGATAGCCAGATATAATTAAGTAGAAAGACAATATCATCGAGAATTTAAGCAAGGATGTCCTCGATGGGCTTTCCTTCCAACTTGGCTTTCTGCAATTTCTGCAATTCCTGCTCCTTGGCCAACTTCTTTAGCCTTGCCAGTTCAAGGTCCTTGCTCATCTTCCTCCTATACATCTCTGCAAATGTCATGGGCTCCTCCAACACTGGCTTCTCTCCCTCTCTGACCTTGAGAGGGTACACTGTTGCCTCTGGTGCTGGGTTCTGGAATGTGGCTATTGACAACCTGCTGCAATTTGAGTTTACCACAGCCTGGTGGTCTGCATTCTTGAATCTTCCATTGCTAAGGTACTGCACCGAGAGAATACCAGTAAATCCAACCAATGAGCGAGCTAATCATGTCATCCATTTTTTCGAGGGCTTCAATTTCAAGATCAAATTTATAATTTCTCTTCTCTATTTCCAAGGACGTCCACACTTTATTTGGTCGAAAACACAAGACATGGAAATATGAGAAATTGAGTAATCGGAACTCCAAATTGACAAATACCAAGGCTGCCCCTATGGGTTGGTGAGACTTGACATTCGATGTGTGAGGGGATGCCTTTTTTTGGCCCTTTGCACACTTTAAGTGACATCACAGGACCTCATTGGACTCACTTCTAGTGCCTACTGGTGCATCTCTCGTTGCTTTTGTTTTTTTAAGTGAGCAATTGGTAGTTCGTATCACTGCCCGTGCCTGGGCCATATTTAACCACGTATGGCATGACCATTTCATGATCAGAACGTACGGTGAAGAGAGAACTATGAATGGTTGGTGATCCGCATGTTCAAAACTAACACGATACGTGTGGTCTTCACAACACCGAAATAAGATGCCAATTTAATTAAAATAAAAAATTAAAAAACCCAGAAAAAACGATAAATACATGTTGATAAATAAATCTAAAAATAATAATAATAAAGAACAATAGGTTAATACTTACATGGCCATGGTCTCCAAGATTGACCACAAAGGCACCTTCAACAGGCTGAACGGTAATCCAGGTCTTACCGTCGTCCCTGGTGGCCTGAAGGCCGCCCACGTTGTCCTGGAGCAAGAGGGTGATGGTGCCCGGATCAGTGTGGCGCTTGAGGCCAAGAGTAAGGTCCGGTTCTGGACATTTGGGGTAGAAATTGACCACAACTTTTTGGTCCATGTCCACACAAGCTTTTGTCAGGGCCTCTGTCTCCAGACCCATGGCCTCCGACAGAACCCCAAGAAGCTTGCATGCAAGTCCCATTAGCTTCTCGCTATACTCCTCAGTCACTGCTCTCCATGCCTCAGGCTTGTCGGGCCACCTGGAGTAGTCCCGGGTGCGAAGTGGGTATGAGAAGTATGTCACAATTTCACGCCAATCTTGCACGGTCTCTCCCTGCACGTAAAATTGGGCTTCAGATTCAAATTTAGGCTATAGTACATACGCCAATAATTAGCTAGATTGGGATTACTTTTGGTTCGCCGCAAAACAAAGTTTCTGGTTTGCCAAATTTCCGTGGGAAAAAAAATTAATGTTGTCGGGAAGTGCTTTTTTCTTTTCCTTCTTTGCAGGAACAAATGACATTGGCATTGGATATTAATTAATTACAGGAAAGTCGCAATGAAATGCTTGCAGACGGAATTATGGAAAATGCTTAAAAGGGTAACCTGTAAATGGCTTGAAACAATGAAACCACCCTTCTTGCCGCCGGACATATCAAAACGGAGCTTCTCCTCCGAGGGCAGGGCAAAGAATTCTCTGGCAAGACGTGTCATTCCAGAGATAAGCTTGGCATCAACGCCATGATCAACCACCTGGAAAACTCCCCAATCCTCGCATGCATCGACGATCTTCTTGCAGATCTCAGCTCTCTTCTCGCCTTCTTCATCGATCCCAGCCAACGAAATCACCGGAATTTCATCGCTGAATTGGTTGTACGCCACCTTTGGACGCTCATCTTCGTCCCTAACAAAGCTGGCCTGTAGGGTCTTCTCCTCTGCCAGGGCCGTGAGGGTTGCTACTGGGGGTGCCATAGTCGCCTTTGGTTAGTTGCTATCTTTTCTTGGTTTCGATGGTGTGTGAGTATAAATATTAATCTTTGCGACTTAATTTTGGTAATGGCAAAGAAAAGCAAGCTACTAAAAAGGGGTGACCAGAGAAATCAATGGGTTGATGTCCATGGAAGCTTAATAATGGATGTCTATATATATAAACCTTGCCTCACGTCCTATGAATTTCCCCCAACTACCTCCCTAGCTCGTGGCTCATTCCAGACTCCATGCTACCAAACCTTTTTGCTTCTAGAAAATGCATGCTACCGCACAGCTTTTAGAAGCCTGAGTAGAAGCGATGTAGGTCAAAAATTTTTAAAAAGAGAAATAAATCATATAAATTTATAAATTAAATTTTTTAAAATTTTAAATTAAAATATATTAATAAAGATACAAATTTTTTATTCATTTAAAATTTACTTAAATTTATCTGAATTTTTCCTAATTTTGAGGTCACGCCGTTTCGTTACAATGACATAGCAACTTTAATCTTTCCTTTTTCTCTATGAATTTTGACATAACAATTTCTATCTGCTTTTGATTTTTCCCCGTACACATTTTTTTCTCGAAGGGTGACTGTGAACACCCTTTTGTAAAAAATAATGAATGTATAAGCAACCTTTTATATGTTTAAACCAATAGTGTATAAGGGAAATTTTAATAAATCGAATGTAATATTTATGTCAAATATATATATAAGGTAACGTATAATTGATAAAATTCTTATCACATGTTCCATTAAAAATAAATATAGCATATGATGTGAAAAGCAAAAATTTCATGGATTGTTAGATAACTAAAATTTAAAAGAAATAAAATGAAATATTTAAAAAATTCTGAGTAATTTTTTGACGCACGAGCAATTTCTTTTTTTAAAAACAAAGAAAACGATGAAAAAATGGCATCGGGAAATATATGAGGTGCAAAAGGTCAAAATCTAAAATTGATTTTTTTCCATTTAAATTTGGTACGATGCAATTATAAAACAAGCCAGATATGCACCTAACAAATGTCCTTGGGAAGTTTTTTAATTTGACTTATATTAAGTTAATTTTATATATACAAAAATACAAAATTAAAGTAAAGTTGAATTAAATTAAGATAAAGAAATTTGATAAAAATAAAGAAATTGTTATACTCACAACAAAAATAAGTGTACTAAGTATAGCAATTACGTATTTTCACAGTAATTTTGGTGGTAATTTAGTTAGTAATTAGGTGTGTTTTTTCTTATATTAGTTTAAATTTGAATTTTTATATTGAAGTTCAGGCGAATAAAAATAATTATTGATATTTGACATTAAATATAAAAAAATTATTCAAATTTAATGGTATTTGAATAATATTTTTTAAACAAAAAATTAAAAAATATTAATAATAAATAATTTTTAATTTTAATTTATAAATATAATAATTATTATATTTATAATATATCTCGATGAATCGGTTCCACTGTATTATATTTGATCTATTATCGGCAAAAAAATCATTATCCTTGATCCCGGATTAACTCGTTCAAGTGTTAAGAAGTCCATCCACATCACGTCTTCATCCAGCTTTCAATATAATTCGCCAGCATCCTTGGCTTGCATATGGTGGTGATGTGTACAGCCACTCAAATTTCGGGACAAGCTCTTCCACAGCCTTTCACATTCATTCAATTTTTTTAACATCGGTGGGTGCAACGTATTATTTTGAGTGCTTATTATTATATTTACTTTTTTGTTTTTAGATATAATAAATTCATCATATATATATATATAATTTTAGTTAAATTTTATTTAAGAACTTTAAGTTTTTTCACACATAATATTAAATTAAATTAATTATTTTTTAAGTGAATTAAATTTAAAATTTTCTTACGTTTTTTTTACAAGATCAGTTGGTGTATGTATTTGTTCTTCACGTGATCACATCCAATAATTTAGGTACAAAGCCCTAAGGCATTTAATACTACCAACAAAAGTAGATACTCCAGCCAAGCGAGGTAGGACCAAAAAACGAAAAGGGAAAGTGTCCTTTAATGCCCTGTGCAGATTCTTTTTCAGCTCAAATGGACGGGATATAAATGCACTTATTTCTAAACTACCAGCGTTTTTTACGTACCCAAATCCTGAAATAATTTCACGGGCCATTTTCAACAGATGATCAAAGTGAAAGGCCTAAACCTACCCAAGAATAAACCCCCCCCCCAAAAAAAATCTAATTATCAACATTTCACAACATTGAACCAGTAAGTTTCTGCTCCATAGTTTATATAATTCCATTCTAGTAATTTTGTCATCCCCTGGACTTGATTGGTCCATTCCAAGTTCCAACCGTTGATTTCTTGTGAGAGTGGGGTTAGATTTTCAGTCTTTTGATTAAACATCAGTGCCTCGTCTGCCCTTCAACGACGTCCAGTAGTAGAGTTTTTGACGATGAGCTGAATTTGCAGCACGTGGCTTTCCTCATCTAACCATTGCGGCTAGTCATGCACGCGCGACTTACTTACCCACTTGGTTGGCTAGAGCTTGTGGGTTTCCAATGTCTCCGCCTACTGTTTTGCGTCACCCGCCTGCAATTTATTTTCCAAGTTCTTTGCTTTTTAGTCAATAGCTTGAGGATTATTGATCATAGGATGGGCATAATCGTTCCACACAATAAAAAAAGCCCATCCCCAAATGGCAGCCCAATCCAATGGGTATATATATTCCAAATTTGCAATGAAAATAGGGTCCACATCTCTCATTGACCTTGCCCTGCCTTGTGGACCAATATGTGAAAAACCCGAAAATTCAAGAAAAAATCTGATATACTGTGCATGCATAGGGATCAATTGATCCAAGCTGGCAAAGCAATTTTTTTTTTTGTTTTTGTTTTTTTTTTTATCGGAAAGAGCACCTAGTAGGCATATACCCACCCTATATATAATTTTTTTCAAAAAAAACTTAAATTTTGAATTTACTAGATTTCATCTAACATCGTCTCACGAAGTCAGTTGATGTAGAAGGCGTTATTATTAGATATTTCACTGTTTCATGCAATATATCTACATCCCTTTTGATAATGCACACCCAAAGACAAAAGTTGTGATTGAGAGAGGCTTGTTATGAGGGATTGAACTGCTCAATCACACCTCCTCGATGATACTTCTTTGAGATTTGGCTGTAAATATAGGAGAGGTTAATTATAGGCACAAAACTTACTAATTTCAGATAATGCAGCAGCGATGCAAATGTGGATTAGAAAGAGAGAGAGAGAGAGAGAGAGAGATCATTGTTGGAGGTAAGCCCAGCTGCCATCCCAAAATGCAGCATCTGGGGTTGGCCTAATTATTTTCATTTTGGTCTTATTGTGCCGATGGTGAGAGTCTCTTGTCATCTGGACTGCCCAAAGCTATAAAATCGCTTGCTTTGTGCCCACCCGGAAAAGCCCAAATTACCGACCCGCGAGAACCGAGGCCTTATTGAGGAGAGGCAGGCGTGTAAAATTGGACATGCCATCCTGAGCCGGACCCCAATGTTTTTTGGGCACCCATATCATTTCATACCGTGTCAACTGTCGAGCTTGCTTATCTTTCCCGCTGTGTATGTTGGGCTCAACAGAGATGCCCGTGCCTGGATCGTGTTGTATTAGGCTAGACCCTTTGAAACATAAATAAATCTTTTTCCTTTTAAAAATGAAAGTAAGATGATTAAATAAAAACAAGACTGTAAAATATAATTAACGAATAAAAAATAAATAAAATCATTTGCTTATTCTTCTCTATTTTCACCATATGATGACATCATCGTATGTTTAGCCTTTTAACGCACGGGCCGGGGTCATCCTATACGTTTTTACACCTCTGGAAGGCAACTATTCAAATTTTTGGCCCTAACGGCTAGTTTTCATATACTCCGTAGCTATCCGTGGGCCGTAGGCTCCAACGGTCATATTACCGTTCAAACCCCGCGCTTACCAAATATTTCTCTAAAAATAAATATTTGTCTTTATAAAGGCCCTCTCAATTTTGCCCTAATGCTATCTGCTCTGTCTTTTTCAATTTCTCTCTCTGTCTCTCATTCTCTCTCTCTCTCTCTCTCTCTCTCTCTCTCTCGCTCTCGCTCTCGCTCGCCGTTTTCTTGTCTACTTTTCCTCTTTACCTGAGTTCTTGAATCCATGGAGACCCCATCATCAGCAAAAAGAATGACACGGTCCCAGACCCGGGCTGCCCTTGGAAACGCCAACAATAATAATAACCTCATCTCAAGTAAGTGGTTTTACTTTTTTAGTTCATCCTTCAAACAATCAATTCAGGATTCAAAGAAATTAGATTTTCAAGTAATCTGGGATTTTTATAACAATATTGAAGAAAGATTCCATTTTATCAAGTCCTCTTGGGTTAATAAAATAATGGGATTTATGTGTTTTCTTGATTTGTTTGAGGTAGATTCGGTTTATATCGTTTTTCTTGATTTTTTATGGTGTTTCAGGGATGATTGAGGAGTCAGAGAAGAGCGTTTCAAATTCAAGAAGAAGAGATGCAAAACAACAGCAAGATCGATCTGCACTTATTGATATAACAAACGATTCACCGATTGTTGGGCTTGCAATGGGGGGCTTGGGGACTCCGTCGTCGGCCATAGCCAAGAAGAGAAGCTATAGAGCCAAGAACAGCAGCACTCCTGGCTCTGGGGAGGCCTTACTCAGGGGTCAGGTCCAAACGCTCTTGCAGAGAGTTGAAGAAGGGGAAGTGCTCTCAAAACTTCCCCTGGAGAACCGTCCTTTCCTCCGTCTCCAGGGATTTGTCAATTCACCGACGGGTCTTCTTGCACCGACACCGGCGAATACGCCACAAGTCACTAATCTGCACGGGGATGGGGATATGAGCAACAGTGGCATGGCTTCGGTCACTCCTTTGCCAATTACTCAAGAACAACTCGAGATTTGTCAGGTTTAGTTTACTTCGAAGACCCGTTATTGACATATTGCAAATATTTTCTAATTGAAACATGTTAGAAGGTTTTGTGTATCCACGGCGGTCCACCTATCCCCACAAAAAGGAAAAAAGAAAGAAAAACAACTATAATGGGGCTGTTTTACATTCTATTCAAGCCATGGAAGGATATGGTACAGTGATGTTCCATATTGTTATATTTTGGTTCCAATTGTTAAGTTCTTGATACTGATAGGCTTATGATATGTTTGGAAGGAAGAAATGGAAGAAACTAAATGTGGGATTGGTTGCTTTTCTTGCAGGTGGGTAGTGATAGCCTCGAATCACAAAAGACCTTGACTCGATCTTTACTGCTGGATTTTTCTGATAAGTCTGAAACCTCTGATTCATCGGAAGAATGCTCTGTGCTCACTTACCAAACAGTAGGAGAAGTGGGTGAGTGTGAGAAGTCATCGCCAGCAGATGATGACAATTCCTCTAAATGGTCGATTCAGGGCAATGCCAGTACCCATGGTGGAGATGAAGAAGTGATTGAAGGCCAAGAAGAGGAAGAAAATGGAGGGTTGGTTGATGAACTTTGTGAGGGTATCAGCCAGATTAGCGTAAATGAGACCGCAGTGGCAAAGTTTATTGGAAAGCGCACGATATTTCTTTATGACAGTGAAGATGATGAGATTGTTGACAAAGTGGAGGTAGAAGGTGATGATGCTATTTCACCAAGCGTTACACACTTGAAGGGCCTTCCAACCCCAAAAGGGAAGCATCTGCGCTTTCTTTCTCCTGAGAAGGAAGAAAATTAGCGTTGCCTACTGGTGTTTGATTTTGAGTTTGGTTGTCTCTCTCGACACCACTTTTACTGTTCTTTTTGCGTTCCGGGATTCCATCGACACACTGTTAAAGTGAAAAAAAAAATTGATGAGAAATGATTCTCTTTTGTGGAACACTATAATGTCGTGATTTGAACATTCATTTCGCCAGAAATAAAAGTTCTTTTTCTTTTTTTTTGGGGGGCCTGTACAAATTTCCAAGTCCAAGTTTTTTTTTTACATAAAATAACCATCAACTACACTTGGATCAGATTTTACACTTTGCATTCATTCTGGCTTCAACCACTCGATAACAAGCCTCCCTGCAATGATTGTGGTGGGTCAACAAATTTTCCTCCTGAAGGTGCAACAAAACACCACATATAAAACAGTATTAGAAGTTGGGTTTATTTGCATCTTATAGAATATCCAACCAGATGATAAGTTTATTTCGGTGGAACAACTTAGATGACCATTCCTCTCTGCAATGATTGTGGTGGGTCAACAAATTTTCCTCCTGAAGAAGATGCAACAAAACACCACATATAAAACAGTATTAGAAGTTGGGTTTATTTGCATCTTATAGAATATCCATCCAGATGATAAGTTTATTTTGGTGGAACAACTTAGATGACCATTCTCTCTGCAATGATTGTGGTGGGTCAACAAATTTTCCTCCTGAAGATGCAACAAAACACCACCTATAAAACAGTATTAGAAGTTGGGTTTATTTGCATCTTATAGAATATCCATCCAGATGATAAGTTTATTTTGGTGGAACATTTTCGATGACCATTCCTCTCTGCAATGATTGTGGTGGGTCAACAAATTTTCTTCCTGAAGATGCAACAAAACACACGTATAAAAACAGTATTAGAAGTTGGGTTTATTTGCATCTTATAGAATATCCATCCAGATGATAAGTTTATTTTGGTGGAATCATTTCTCTCTTACCGGTATAGATGGAACAATACGTTTTAATGAAACCAAGACAATTAAGTCGATAAATTATATAGTTAAATCCGAGTTTTTGTTAGTTCTAAAGACATTGTTAAGAAATCATATATTACCGGTGAGACTCGAATTATATATTAATTCCAGCAAATAAATGAGCTAAATATTAAAGATTGTGAATCGAAGTACGACGTTGTTGTCAATTGCTGGTCCACTTTTTTGGTTGCCCGGACCATCTGCCCCCCACCCATTGTATCAAAATGCAGGGTGGAAAGGAGGCAAGTCTTAATCAAGACAAAGGGGGTTAAGAGTTTTCACGCATATACATGGCCAGAAGTAGAACTATCGAATCAAAAGTGAAGATGGACGGTCCAATCCAACAACCCCATTGTCAACTTCAAACAACAAAATTCTAGTGTAGTGGACGCGAAGAAAGGAAAATGCCCATGATGTTATCAACTTCCATTAACCAAAGCCAAAAAAAAAAAAAAACAAAAAAATCACCGAGCGCACTAATTAATAACGACCTCTCTTAGCGCACGTAGATGTTTATCCTCTCCCACATTGAAAGTTGTTTTAAAAGTAGCATCATCTTTGTTCACCACAGGCATTCACATTCAATTGTATTCTTTCATCCCTCCACAAGGGTTGGCAGTCCTCTTGGTCCCCAAAATGGACAAAGATGTGGGCGGGTCGGTGGGTATGGGTCGGGTGGAGATCGATACAAGAGCGCCATTCCGGTCGGTTAAGGAGGCAGCTATGTCGTTTGGGGAGAGAATTTTAGCCGGGGAGATTGATGCCAACAAGCTCAAGGAGGTCCCCTCTCTGTCTCCCCTCCTTATTTGATGATGCTTGTGTGTCTTTTTTTTTTTGCTTTGCAACAAACTGTAGTCTAAGGGCATTTGGTATAAGAGCAGACGCTGTGTAACATAAAGGGGTCCGATTCCTTTATTTTAAGAGAGCTCTCCCTTATTTTTTTTATACAATGATATATAATCAAAATTATATATTTTATCTTTTTAAAATTTTGGTTAGGATATTAAAATCCTTTTAAAAATAATTTGAAACTAAATGAAATAATAAACTTATAATTATATTATATCTTATTAACATTTTATTTCTAATTAAAAAAATAAAAAATAAATTTAAAAGAATAATTATTAATATGTGTTACTGAAATTTCTTTTTTAATAAATATCTTAACACTTATAAGACTATTTTCTTTTTAAATTGAAATTTAATACTAAAAGTTCGATAAATTGACCGAAATTTTTCATATTTTTATTTGTCTTGGACTACCAACAAAGTGATGAATAAGTGATCCTACTGCTTATAACCAACAAATAATTAGACACACAATTTTCTAGTGAACGAACATGGTATCCAGCTGATTAAACATATAGCTTCTTCTTATTTAGATTCAAGCTGCTGCGGTCAGTGAGAGTGAACATGGTAGACCCGGAATTGACGCCTTAAAAACCGAGCTTGAGGAAGCTAAGCTAAGCCTTCAGAAAGCCAGGGAAGAGGGTCAAATAATGACATATTGCATAAGATCTCTGAGAAAAGAGCTAGAGCAAAAACAGAGAGAACTGCAATGGCTAAAAGGGAGAGAATCATATCAGAAACAGCCGCTTGAGCCGGAGATTGAAGACCTCAAGTTCGTTGAAAATGCAACCAAACTGGAGATTAACGAGTACAATGTTGAAGAAGCCAAGGTGTTCCAAAAGAAGAGAAGCGTGAAATTTGCAAGCCCTCGTTCGTTGGCTAAAGTTATTGTCACCGAAGAGGAAATGCTAGAGAGACCACACAATCCTGCCAAAAATACTACGAAGAAAAGGTCGCTGATCCCCATTTTGGGATGGCTATTTTCGAGGAGAAAGGGTAGCCACGACGTTGGTTCTTCAAGAGATTGAGACCCAAATTCGTCTGAATCGTGCGAATAATGTCACTGTAATCAAAATTGTTTTTTTTTAGGGGTGCTGTTTGCTCTGTCGTTACGGTCGTCACCCGTTTGATAATAAATAATTTGAGATATATATTGGATTGTGAAATGGGCTTGAGCGTTGTCCGCCAGGGGGGTCTACCAAGAAACTGAACAGTCTCGGCCTTATTCAAGCAGCATCCTTACTTTGGGGGCCCATGAAAGATTACGGTTCAACGTTCAGCACCTATTTTGGGCTCACCCATCTTTCAGATTTTTCCTTTCTACTTTTTTTTTTAATCTAATTTTTATAATAATTATGTACGGATCATTTTTTTCTAAAATTTACTTCCTAAGTTCCTAAGTCTAGGTTCTTAAATGGACACCTACTAGTTCAAAACTCGGATATTTATCTTAGATATTTTAAATTCGAATCTTGGCGGAATGAATGGTCCAATTGATTTGTATTCTGCAAATACCAACATACCTGGTTAGTTCAGTTCCAGCTTGTACACTCAAAAGTCAATATTGCTCCATCTCTTGCTTCCTACTTAACCAGAATTTCTGGACGATAATCTAATGTCGTGTTTCTTGGAAGACGAAAAATAATGTTTTTATTTTTATTTTTTTATAAATTGGGTTGGCAAGTCGGTTTAATTTAATAGAGATTGCGGGGGGGTTAAGACATGCTTGACGGCATTAAAAATATGTGAACACGCACCCGTAGCCATGCGAACCCCATCAGAATATCAACCAAAGCTTTATAAGAAGAAAAAAAACAAAAAGGGTTGCATATATGCACTACCTTTCATCTTCCTGTTCTTTAACCATTAACCAGTGGCTTGCATATTTGCACTTTAGTGGCTTAAGCTGGCACGCACGTGTCTCATTTCACCGGCTTAATATTCACATGATGCAGCCAGCCAAGCCAAAGACTCTGTCACCGTGACACATTGATACATACTTCGTCCAAAGACTAAGCAAAAACATAAACAAAGCTTTTGCCTCTTGTGATGGATTCACGTATATAAATCCCAATGCCAATTTGCCAAAAGCCAACAACCAAAAAGGGTGCCGGACGGGACGGAGACAGAAAGAAGTTCGAAAAGAATAAGGAGCAGTCAATATGTCTGCATCCCCAGGCTTAAAGGCAACGCCACCTGCACCGTCGAGAGCAGCCGTTTGTCTCCGACAACCCTCCTGGAACGTTTACGGGACGGCGTCGTTCGACTGATGATGCTGTCTGCCCTCTCCAAGGCCACGCACAATGCTGGATCACCCTTTAAGAGGACGTATTTCCAAGCGTCTGATCCCCACCACAGTGAAACTGTTGCAAATTGCATAAAGTTCATCAAGAAATCTGCGTTGACCGAGGAAAGCGATCTTCATTCTGCTACTACTAGTAATTCCACTGAAGCCACCACTGAGTTGGTCATGCCTGTCCCTCTCAGGTGAGATACAAATACAAGCCTTTGATTTGTGTGTCCGTTAATTCTCCAAGTTATAGTCTTTTCCTCTTTTTTTTTTTTTTTTTAAGGAAAGGGGAGCGAGAAGGGGGATAAGGAGGTAAATGACGGGGTACCGGCCAGCCACTCCATAACAAGTCCAGAAAAATTCTATTAATGGCCCTCACAACCTCACGGGCCTATGGCAGCCCAAAAACTAGATCCCAGGAGCCGTAACCCCGTTTGTAGGCGTTGACCTCTAAGTTTTAAAAAAACCCGTAATTAATTCGATTGCGTATAGATAAATTAAAGTATTATTGTCAGAATTAATCTCTAATCTATAATTATGCCTTCACATGTAAGTTTTCTTTCTACGCTGCAAAGTCTCTCGTGTATCAAATTGACACGAAAATGCTAGTGCTTGTAAATTATGTTGCCGCTTTCCTTCCAGGTGTCCTTCAACTTAAATTACTCGGGTCCCATTTTTTTAAGTCTTCATAAATTTTGATTTATGGAGATGGTTAAACGGATCAGAAAAAATCATACTTTTTCGGAGAAATATAAATGTTAAATAATAATTAAAAAAAAGAGAGTGGATACAAGATTGATAAACTAGGTGAAATGGAAAAAATGAAAAATCATAACCTATGATTTAAATCAGATTTCATTTATTTTATTCATTAATTTTACTTCTTTTTAGTTAGATTCAATGTGAAATATCAATTTATTTTTAGATCAAATTATTTTTTATTTTTTTTTCTAATTGGCATCGTTAGAATTTGGATTTAATATTTTTAACCTTGAAGTCCGACTGCTATTTTTTCTTTTTTATTATGAAAAAAGTAGCAAAAAAAAAAAACAAAAGAAACCGTCTAAACGAGGAATTAGGGGGCTTCGACCCTGAAAAATGGTTGGTGGACCCGTGGTGGGTCATCACCCATTCGGCTGTTAGAAGGAGAAATGGGACTACCAACGAACATGGGCCAAGTAACTAAAACATCTGGGAACTTCGGAAACCAACCATCATCTGGGAATTCGGGCCCAATTAGTTTTTGGGCCATTTGGCCCACATCACGTACTAGAACCCAACGTGCAACCAATACCCAAACCTGCGGTCCGACCGTCCTCCTCAACCATCCACAGCGTTTACAGACACATGCTCAAACCAGTAGCCAATCATCTGTTTCTCTTCGAAATCATTTGCACAATTCTTCGGAGCATGGAAGTCGGTATGGTTTTCAGAGATTATGTTCGTGCTAAATCCAACTTGATCTTATGTTGTTTTTTTGATTTTTCGGTTAGCATAATTTTGTGGGTTAAATTTGGAATCATTGCTTAGCATAATGGGAGAATCACTTCAATGGATTTTCACAAGACTTCTTCAAGTTATCTAGTTACTGCTGCTGCTAGTGACGATGAATCCATTCACCGTATTCTTTTTTAGTAATCAACTTCAGAATCAAATTCGAGACTTTCAACCTTACGACTTTAGTACCAGTGAGTTGGTAAATCCAGTCGCCTTCAACAGCAAGAGCATAAAACATGTGAACGAAGGATAAATGCAACCACACTGCATTGTGAGACTCGAACTTTAAGTCACTCATATTTCAAGGGTCCCAGCGTTGGCTTATTTATGCCCAAGGCAAGAAAACTACGGCATTTAGTGGCTGCAAAATGGTTTTCAGGTGACAAAAAATGGAAGCAAAAGGGGGTGGATTTTCGATTTGCAAATTAATTGCTGATAAAAGCTTAGTTATTGCTAGGCCCTTCGAAGTCAGGAGAAAAGGCAGATCAACAGCAAAAAGGTTGCGAAAAGGAGACTCATTGGTTCAGTCTTTATGTTATGTGTGAAAAACATGCGTATAATGATCAAAATGGCAAGGTAACAAACCACGGACGAGCCTTTGCAAAACTTTTCATGAAATTGGCTGGAAATCGTGATGCTGCGTCATGCCTCGCATTACTGATATGGGACATTACGTATTGGCAGACTGAAAAAGCTTTAAAGATCTGCTTGGATCCACAGCTTAATCTCAGTATATCAATCAACCTTGAATAGAATCGTCTGTCTATAGTTTACTCGTTGAGAACTCTTTCTTGTGGTCATTTTTAAGCCTAAAATCTCCCTCAAGTGTAATTGGGTCATCCCATGCCATAAAGTGGTGAAAATTTGTCAAACCAAATAAAGGAATGCATCTCATTCACAGTCATGTCGACGGGGACCCTTTTTCAATTATTATACTTTGTGTTTATTAAAAGGGTTTCTTAGAAAAGCAAGAAAGATGGAGAACAGAAATAATTAGATTCAGTAGTCGAATGTCTCTGATTGCATCATCACAATAACGCTTACCCATCCGAATGCATGCCCTCAGCCTAGGCGATGCCAAGTTGATGGTTCTGCCTGATATTTTCCGCGACAAAGCATTTGCTTCATGGATCGTTAAGCGTCAATGAGAGAAGGAAAAACTACAAGTTACAATAACGATGTGACATAACGATCAAAAAGTCATTTGTTATGTCAAAAACTATGAGTTTGAAATTCTACTCAAATATTTGATGAGATTAAAATGAAATTAAATGTATTCACATTAAATTTACTCTTTTAATTGTGGTGGTACGACCTGTTTTCTTCTAATTGCAGGGTAATACCTGTTTTCCATTTTTTTTCAGGTTGGCCAAGGGATATAATCTATGTGCAAGTTAACAAAACTCTTCATCCTTTAAGCTTCCATCAAAAATTTTCTTTTCTTTTATGCAAAAGTTACCTCGATACTTGATTGACTTGTCCCAAAAAAAACCTAGGAGAGTAGAGTAGACCTATCAATTTGATTGGGCTAAAGCCTTCTGTAAAGTGATGAATTTATGAGCCATAAGGATGTGATCCGGGTTCAAACTTCAACATGTGTATGATCTATGGCTCTGGAGAAAAATTGTACTCTTTTTTCTCTATGAAGGCCATTCAATGATGTAAAGCCTTACTTAATGAGCTGCTTAAATTCCGTCGTTAATGAAAAATGGGCTCGCAGCGAAACCATCGTGCTGTTCGTGTTTACTGTAGAGGAAAAAAAAATATAAATCAATATCCTATGATTATCCTTCATAATTTTCTATGATTTCTTTAATATATATATATAAAATTTTAACAATTTTATTATTGTGGCCAATCACGCTACACTTTGTTAGTTTATAACACTTAATGTCTTGCTATTATGGTTAAAGAAAGAAAAAATAGAGACATGAGCTTAGACATAATTGCATAATTACTATATATATATATATATATATATATATACACACACAGCTATATAGACATGGTCGTACGTATAATTCGTTTTTGTAATACTCAAGTGCGATCGACAAGGATACAAGTAATAAAGAGGATAGTGTCCAAAACCGACTAATTGCTTATCTAACCTTGATCATTTAGAACAAATGTATCATTATAATTTTACAAACTTTATGTGAAGAGATTTTTAATTAGATTTATCTAAAATGTAAATTAAATTAATTCAATTCTCAATATAAATAAAAGAAAAAAAAATTAAAAGAGATTTAATTAAAATAAAAAATAATTAAATAAATTTATATAATATAAAATTATATGTTCTTTATATTTATAAAAAATATTAATAAAAATAACAAATTTCAAAATACAAAATCAATGAATTTTTTAGTAATTATCCCTCTTTATTTTGCATAAGTTATGTTTTCACAAGGTTTTTGTAATATTATCATGTGATCTAATTGCTTGCGCACAAATTCACGTTGGTACAGAGTTTTTTTCTTTTGTTTTTTTTTTTTCGAAATTACAATAGAGCAAATCAATAGTGAAGTTAAATCTCTTCTATGATACCAGAAACCCTAGCTTCAGTACTGTAGCTAAGGAAACATTGATTTTCCTTCTCACTTAAAAGGATCCTCCCGAATCCTACCGAGAAGGAATCACATTCTGACGCCTCGAATAGCGCGTGAGACTTCCAAACATCTTCATGAATGTGGGGTTTGATATTAGCCAGATTTTAACTTCCATTTATTTATGCAGTGAAGATGACAGAAAACCCATATCTTATTCGACAAAACACGCACGTCCTGCATTTTGTTTCTGGCTGACCAATTTCGCTTTGGAGATCTTTCTTGAAACAGGCTAACTTCAATTATTAAAAAAGAATCATCTTGTACCTTGTAACCTTTTGTTTTTTTGTTTTTTTTTTGCCCCTTAATCCGTGCAGCGAAGCATCAAAGTAATATGATAATTATTAGAAAAAAGACGAAGTAATTAAGGGAAGATAATCAGCCAACAAGTTCTTTCATGACACGTGTCGTCAGGTCAGGAAGAAGCCTGCATCTTTGAACAAGTGTCATCTTGAGGACATGTAGTATGGACCCTAGCTAGAAAGCAAGCTAATTACTAGTACAGTTGTTAATTAGGATGAACGTACAGATTGAGGAATATTTCAGAGATAATCTGGCGACTGGCCGGTGTAGGAGTTGAGGCTAAGCTCCAGGGAAGTATGAGAAGTGCCATTGCCGTCATTTGAGCCATATCGTTTATTGTAGTAGCAGCTGTTTTTGGGGCCGGGCTTGATGTTGCAGAAGGCATTGATATTGTCCTCACGGTGCATGGGGAAGAGAGGGAGAGTCTCAATCTCTGCTTCAGCTTCTCCTTCTTCTACTTCTTCTGGGTCTCCATCTTCCAGGGTTTCTTTGGCTGATATGATTTGCTTGTTCGGGAGATTGTAGGATGGGGCATAGGGGTCAATATCAACCCATCCATAGTTGTGGCTTATGGATCCACCAGCAACGACATTGCAGGCACCAGTCGAGATTGAGCACTCCTGCAAGTTTTACAAAAGATTTGCAATAACTGAAAGATAAGAAGGGGAATGAGTAATATATATATATATATATATATGACTGTTCCACTTTGCTTTCCATTTTTACATGCTCGGAGTGGACTGTAGGCATATGATTCCCCTGGCTGAAAGGAAGGTGGTTGGTGTTACATTGTATGATAAACTCTCCTCTTGATCAGACTTTTAGCAAAGAAAACCAAAAAGTTTCTGCCTTTCATAGATGATTCAAAAAACCTTACGAGGGGCTATTCTATTTTGCCTTCCTTTCTGATAACAAAACAGCACTGAATCTAAAGTCGTAATATAGATGAACTAAACCCACATCCACATGGGTTGTAATATTTATGTTGGTTTCTTGCCATTTTAATAGCTAACATAGCAAAAGAGAAGGTAAGCGCGCCAACTGCATATCCTCATCAATAAGAAAATGTCAAAAACTTTTCTTTGTTTATCGTTGCTTACCCTAAAGCACTTCTCCATTGTTACAGGTCCACATCCATAGTTCCCCATCTGCCCAACAGTGGTAAGCACACTGGCTGAAGATGGAGACTTAGAAGAAGACCCTGCAAAGCACATAGACATATCTACAAATTAAGAACCCTTTATAGAAAAAGCAATTAGAGAAATCAAGAAAGCATGGGAAATTAGAAATTCCACTGGTTTGAGTCCTAATCAAGAAAGAAGTCAAGAACAAAAGGAAAAATGAAAAGAGAAAGAAATCACCTGGACTAACGCTGGGGTACTTGTTATGAACAGAATAATCTTCAGGTCTCCAACTAGAAGCATTTGAAACTGCTCTTTGCTGCATGGAGGGTACATCAGTGGTGAACCTTTTCTTCTGCCGCTCACGAGCTTTATGGTTCTGAAACCAATAAAAGACATTCTTGCCTTCAATCTTGCCGTACTGTCTAAGCCTAGCAGAGATCCTCTGAATCTGCTCTGCATTTGGGGACCTAAGTCCAGTGTTGTAGTAAAGGTCCTTCAATATTCGTATCTGTTCAGTTGTGGGAGTCCACCTTGTACTGCTTTGCCTGCAAAGAAAGCTTCCTTTGGCACCCCCACCACTATTATCCTCGTTTGGTTGTTGTTGGTTTGGTTGCTGTTGTTGAGGTTCCATGATGGAGTGAAAAAACAAGAACAAAACAAAGGGAAGCCAACAAAAATAATTGTGAAAAAGAGTGCGATTGAAGCCTGCAGGGAGAGTTAGGTGAGAGGGCAGGCTGAAATGGAGAGTTTGGGGGGGGGGGATGAAGAGCTATAAAAAGCGACAGAGAGGGCTATGAGGCACATCACACATGGAGGGCTCAGTAGAGGATATCAGTGAAATATCTGAGAGAGAAGGACTGAAGTTGACAGACAAGGGCTCGTAAAAAGATAAGGGACAAAAGGGGCTTAGAAAGGGAGGGTATCAGTGGAATTAATTGGATGAAAAAGCATGACAAAAAATAATAAAAATTATCGAGCCGAGCCTTTTGCTTGAGGGATGGAGATCAGAGAGAGAGAGAGGAGGAGGGAGTGAGAAAAAATATAGAAAAAATGAGTCATGAAGTGATACAAATATATATTTAGATAGAAAGAAAGATAGAAAAGAAAGAGGCTTCTGAATGAATGAATGAATGCCATAAAATGATTTGTTGTGTGATTTTGAGCTCATGGAAAGGTTATTCTTTTAATGGAGATATGGTCCTCTTTTTCACCCGGCCAAAAAGCCAGAGTAGAAGATATTCTTTGTACTCATTTTCTTGTGAGGTGCCTTGTCATGGGCAGAACTGTAAACGACTTTCAGCTGCCCCCTTTAATGGTTCCCAATAACCTCCCATCCAAGGGAAATGCAAGGCCACGCATAATACGTATGAGCCATCTTTATGTCACAATCTTTCCAACGAGTGTTCCTGTGCCTTTCAGTGCTTTGATTACCCTATCTTAAGCTGTTATCCTGTGCAATAATTTCTGAGATTGGAACCCTCTTATTGGTACGCTAGGGTCTTGTGGGACTAGGGCGACCGCATTAATTATAAAATGAGCACCAATAAAATATTCTCTTTTGAAAAAGTTAGGAGGATGCGCCTTCTAAATAGGGAGAAGATGCGCACCCTTTTATTGACCTGTCTCCCTAAACCTTGATGTCCCCACCCTAAAAAGCCAAAATCCCGTCTGAGCTCGTCTACATGGCCCGTTCATGCAGCGGGGTTCGTTTTCTTTTTGCAATTACGGTCTTAATTATGGCCTTTTCCTACCAAGAGCGACTTACAGAAAAAAAAAAAAAAAAGGAAAGAAAGAAAGTGGGGCTCATTTCCTGGGAATTGGGGGTATTAAGAGGGTTGATTATAAGCAAATAATGTCCAGTTCTATTAACATGTTTAAAACCAATTATACATAATAAATTGCCCGAAGAAAGGAGATAATGGAGAAATGTCTGTTAAACAATGACACCTCTGACTGGTAAGTAGAGTTTAGAAATCACCAACCGCACAAAAACAAGAAGAATTTCATTGTCACGGTGTCCTGCATTCTTATGCTGGTGGCGCACGCGCCCCAAATATAAATGCCAGAGAGAGAGAGAGAGAGAGAACATTTAAAGAAGGGGTGGCCAGGATTTTCTGGAGCTTTTACATAACAAGAACATCATCAAAAGCTCCATTTTTCTTACTCGGCGCACGCACACAACTTAAGGCCTTGGCTTCTGCTTTAGTACTGGAGGGAACGAGACACATAGTCACTAGGAAAAGTTCGATCCCGCCCATACTCTACAAGGGAATGTTGAAATCAACATTCTGACCTCAATGTTGAAGTGCCATTGTCCTTCTCCTTTCGCATGCATGCCCTGATGTCATGAAACTAGCGCACAGTTTAAAGTTTGAATACGGTACTTATGCCTTCTGGATCGACAAAATTGGAAAAGCGTATATCAGGAAACTACACGCCATACATACATTATTTTTGTGGTCATTATTCTACGAGGTGAGGGCTTTTTTCTTCCCCACTTTTCTTTGAGTGGATCTAAGACAACCTTTTTATGGAGAATTTTTAAATAAACTGATTCACTGACATGATCACGGAGCTTCATACGAGTCATGTTTGATTTCTATTGCGATAACTATAGTTTTAGGTGACTCTAAATATATTATATCGTCATAATTCCATTCATTGGGTTCATAGTAACATGATAAACAGAACTCACGTAAAGATCACTTTTTGTTTATTGCGAGGTGAGCTATATATTGTCATGAGTATAAAATCTTATACGTAAGTAAATTTTAAGTGTTTGACTTGATGTGTAATATTTATAAATTTTGTTAACTACAATTTTAATTTTTCTAGCGAATTTATGATATCTTAACCTTCCTGTCAAAGAATTTAACATAAAAATCTGCGATGTACAATTCATCACGTTGAGTTTCGATCTCCTGTCGCACTAATTTTCTAATTCATGGCTAAATCATTTTACTTGGGATGGACCAGTGGGGCAGAAGAACGACGGAGCCCAACATCTTTAATAGTTTTTCCGTATTTTTTAATGAGAAATAGGACTGATCAAATGTGTACTAGAGATCTTAAGTCCGGCCTCTTTTTGTTTCTTCTAGACTTCAGCTGAATCTCCTCTTGTCTCATGTGTTACACACTCCACGGGACTGAAAAGGCAACACAGCACTGGCGACGCAGAAATCTTTCGTGGAAAACTAGCGTTTCTTGTTCCTCACTCTGGAATATAGATAAAGTGTTATCATGATGAGTCCAAACAAAAATTAACAAGTGTTAAAATAGCTAGCCAATCTTTTTTCGTGTCACGTTAATTGTACAAGTAAATTGAATTTTAATTGTGCAGTTGTTTTTTTTGTGGGTGTATGGTATTGGCAATATTCCACCTCCTTGAATTCAACTTGCAGCAGTCTCATTCCCCACTTTTTCACAATTCTTCTGACTGTTGCAGTCTCTCCATCTCTTTCTAGTTCAACTTTTCCGGATTGTGTTATTTCTTTGATTTTGACACTTCATCATGAGATTTTGCTCTCCTTATCATGCATTTACATTGGATTTCGCTCCCCCCCCCCAATCACCACCCCTCTCTCTCTCTCTCCTTCCGAGATTTGTAGGGGATGTGGCTTGTGGGCATGGGGTGTTAATTGGGTTTCTTGGCCAAATAATTAACGGTCAGTGTCATCCTGTCTTGATTATCAACTTTTAGACTATGATTTGCTAGTGAAGCCTACATCTGCCCCGTCTCTCTTATCCAAAATTCTGAGCTGCTTACCTCATAAGGAGTGCCATTTTATTGTGCAGCCGCGGTGGAACCCTTCCTTTTCTTTCGGGTAATCATCTCTCTTTGCTCTCGTATTCGTCCCCCATATCTCCATAGAACATCACAATATCATTCCATATCTCTTAAATCTCTCTCTCTCTCTCTAGTAGGCACGCTGTGGCAGTCTCATTTCCCTTTTGCTTTCTGCCTCACTAATTCTTAAGAAAGATACTGGCTACTCTAGATAGAGCAAGCCCCATAGCCACAACTTTTCTTTCTTTTGGCTGCCCATTTTCTCATCATTTTCACTCTTCTACACAAATAAATCGCATTCAAGAAAGCAAATTTCCCAAATTTTTGCAAGAAATCTCTCTTGCATTTACTTTTGTAATATATTAAGTTCAACTAGATAAAGGCTTGATCCTGCTGGAGGCCCCTACATTATTAGTTCAAGTTATACATGGAAGACTCGGGGCAAGAAAAACTTGATGCGAACAGTGAGATGGACCACACGAACAAACTCTCGAATGAATACTGTTCTATAAAAAATGAAAACTGTTCTCCATGCTGTAGATTGAGTATGTAGGCCCACAAGCTGGTCTTTGTTGGAGTTAGAAGTTGGAACCTTTAACCAGATAGATAGATGCTTTTGTAATTAGTTTGCTGTCAGCTTGACTGACTAGATTATCTACATAAATGGAGTCCCGCGGCATTATTGGTTAAAGCCTGCCCATAGGAACATACACATCGCCCGGCTGCAAAAACATGTATGTGGTTTGGCCTGCCAGTATGCAATTAGGTAGTGAATCTTATGATGTGAACAGAGAATGGCACAAGTACCTTAGGTACATTATATGACCAGCCCCAGCTGCAGTTGCATGAGATGACTTGAGCGGCCCAACACAAAGCATTGCAGGAGTTTGTATGATCGAGTGGCCCACCACACGAGCCGCCCTACACAGAATCCCCCCTCGCCCACTCTCCAGCCTCCCCTAAGCCCCCCCTTCTTTCAATAAAAAAATGACGCCTCCCCTGCTAGACTCGAAAGGGCCGCCAAGAATCAAGGGGGAAAACATGTGTACTTTCCTGAAGTGATCTCCGTGGAGTACAGCCCTCCCGGCTTTCACTTCTCCATAACGTCCGATCCGTGAACAAGGCTAGACCTTATAAACTAATATAAGCAGTCTGTACCATTTCCTTGCATTTCCAGTTACCTGCACGCATGATAGTCATTTCCATCTGGATCACTGATCTACAAGAACAGTTAGTCATATTACAGTTGTCTCATGAGACATTAGTCTTCGGATCATCTAAAACTTATAGCAGAACTTGGGATGCCTGTTAGATTAAGAAATTACTCAAAGATATAAACTAAAACCACCAGAATTAAAGTCCGAAAGGGTTCGTGGAGAATATTATGACCCCAACATGTACACTCATGAAACAGCCAGCTTACTGGAACTGCAGAAAAGCCATCCATCACGATTAGGCAGCTTCAACCTGGTTAATCCTGTCATTCCCCCCAAATAGTGCTCTGTACTGGCAAATCCATCCCTGCATTCACCAGAACTAGCAACCCGCGTGTCACCGTCAGCAAGAACCCAACCAGCCCTTACTAAATGCTAACAAATTATTAATGTGTGCTAGTATTTGCAAACTCCCGAATGCGCTTCCCGGCTCCAGTCACGGGCACTCACAGCTGTAAATGCTTCTTCTCAAGTTTAAGAGTGCATTTCTCAGTTACATACGCCTAAATACATGAAAACCAACACACCGCATTGTTTCGCAGCTCCCTCAAACAATGAAATCAACCTCGATAGCAAACTTATCCGGGATATCATCCATGTAAAAGCAAGTCGTCGAGATCTAATTTTAAGAGTTGGGCCAGCCTAATGGTTAAATTTCATCCATCGGCCACCTTTATTGCCACGAGCTCGAGAAATGGCGTTTTGACCGGGAATTTTCTGCGAATTCACTAGTTTTCCGCCTCATTGTCCTTTCTAATGGCCTGCATTTTAGCACCCCCATCAGGTTTATAGAAATGTAATCTGTTTGTGTTGCCCACTTCATACGAAGATGGCCGAAGGCCCTGCAAATCATGTTCCGGTGCAAACCCCACAGGCAGCTCTGCTTCATCCCTTTTCTAAATTCAGTTGTGTCCCACACAAAAATAGACCACGAGGAATTAAAATATCTAAGTAAAAATCCATCGGTATAACAAAAGCAACCAAAAACGAAGATATCATGAAGTATCAATTAATATCTCTGAGTTAGCCACATCGGCTGCATGTCCATTTATCACGAGGACGGGTGTGGAGAGAAATTTTGCTGAGCTTTTATTCTCGTTCGTTGGCACATTATATATCTATATATCTATATATCTATATATTTAAAAAAAAAAAAGAAAAGAAAAAAGAAAAGGGTAATAACGCCAATCAATCACATGCACAAATTTTGAAAGGGTTGGGCTAGAAAATTTCTTTAACTAGCTTATTCTCAACCCTGATCACACGCTAAACGCATAATAAGGAGTAGCGTTCGAGATACGCGCTTTTTCTGTGTCCAAAACAAACAAAAGCACCGATCTCATTGACTGCTCGCTAAGAAAACACATCAATAATACACACAAAATTCCTGAAACAGGTGTTCGAGCTTTTTTTTTTTTTTTTTTTAATTTGAAAAAAGGTTGAACAGAAATTCTGCAAATTCCCTTTTCTTTAGGAAATAGAAAACATAAAAATGGGCAATGAGGAAGGGAGGCCAAATTGTCTAAGAAACGCCGATGAGATTCGAAAATCGGACGGTTGATATCGCCTGGACCAATCGCCTACAAAAAGACCAATGGGCCTGTCCAGTGGGTCCACTCCACGCGCACAATCAATAACCGTACTATTAGTAGGGCCCGCCCCTGGCCAGCAGGCGCTATTGATGAAAGGGCCAACCATAGCCGACCAAAATTGATAATGCGGATGGCATTCAACTCGCTGTTCTTGCCTGGTAAAGCACCTCCTCCATCTTCAAGCGGTGCCATCCCCACTCCCCTCTTTTCATTCAGACAAAACACACGGTCTCAGATTTTCTTACCTCGCCGCCGCAGGCATTCGTTGAGGCTCGGCTCTATCAATGTCACCGACAATGATGAAACGCCTCAGCCTGTTGTTCCGCCGACCACCGTAACACCACCAGACACCGTGGAAATACGGTTCAAGCGAAGATCAAGAAAGCGGAACAGACAGCGGGGAGAGGATGGTGCTGTTGGCGGGCAAGCCGTGCAAGCGCGAGTGCCGGATGCTCCGAAGAAGTGGGAGAATATGAGCCTTTCGGAGAAGGCCACTGAGCTCTACATGGGGGAGAAGGGTCTATTGTTTTGGCTCAACAAGTTTGCTTATGCTTCCATTTTCATTGTTATTGGGGTTTGGATTGTTTTCAGGTTTGTTGGTCCTGCTCTCAATCTTTACCAGTTGGATGCCCCTCCTTTGCCACCTTCCTCCATGTTCAAGGGTTCATGAGTACTGGACCTAAACTGCATCCCCAGCATCCAAATTTCCAGGCCACATGGCGCGCCCTGGCTGCTTTCACTTTTAGCTTCAGTCTCTAGAGTTTTTGTTTTGCACTAGATCTAAACATGGAAATCACGTTAATAAAGCAGAAAATTTGGATGTTTTGTAATGGTGTACAGTTTCAATCTGTAACTTTGCCAAGCAGCCAAGACTTCTCTTCTTTTCCTACTTTTCTCACTCTCTCCCAGTCTTCAAATATTATACGCTTGCACTACAAGTACTGGTTTCTAGAAAATCGGTATCGTTTAGTAACCATTAACAGGTTATGCTCAAAACAACAGAATTAATGCTGTAATTATGCAATAAAAAAGGCTTGCTTCGCTTTGGACAAGGACCCGAAATCCAATGGTGCTGAATTCAATTCAACAAGCAATATACACTTCTCAAATGGGCTCCTTGCGCATTTGAAAGACTGAACCATCTAGCTAAGTGGCATAAACATCACTGAGAAAGAAAGCACTGGGTCGATTATACACAAGTTATAGACTTGTAGTCCTTTCGATGTGAAAGGGTTGCTATGTCAAAAGTTGGCATCAGCTGCTATATGAAAGACCGTGCCACTGGAGAACTGGTGACTAAGCCAGAGAGAAGGCCAACCATGAGTGCACTGTTGTAAGTGGTTGGTTCCCCTTGTTTTGAGTTATTTCTGACGTCAATATAGGTTTCATTTTGGAATGTACCACCAACGAGCCCTCCTACAGCCGTATTTGGGTTCGGGTTAGTCGAGTTAAGCCATATAAACCCATCAATGCAGCCGGTGGTGGCGTCAACAGGAATTGAAGATCTCCCGCGGTGTACATATTGAGGGTAGTAACTACCATGCCCAACGAGATAGCTCATCTTCATGGGATTATTTCCGAGAACATAATCGGCCTGGACAGTCAACTCTCAAGTCAGCAATAATCCAGCTGTGTGTCGCGAGACTTGGCAATATTGAACACAATTGCCCTGAAGAGAATCGCGTACCTGTGAAATAGCAAAGTTTCTAAGATCTGCTGGCTCGTAGTATTTCCCTCCACAATATAGAGTTGGAGTCTGACATGTAACCGTGTAGTCACTAAATAGAACAGCAAGGAATGCAGAAGCCACAGGATACTGCAAGGGATCCCATTCTAGAACCCATATTAGACCACCTGCATCAACAGGACAGCTTTCATTCTGGAACGTGATTGAAAGGAGACAGGTGTATGGGATAAAGGGGAAGGATCCGTACATAAAAGAGGAGATTTTCTTAATTCTTCTTATGAGCCTGATGATCATCTACCATTCTACCACTAAAGAGGTATAGAACACTTTGAGGAGTTTACTTTTCCACATTGATGCCTCATGTATGAAAGTGTTCCACTACTTAAAACAGAATTTGCATCGTGCCGGATAGATTTTCTTTTTCCACAACTCTTGTTGGTTTCAAATAAACTAAACTAGCAAATGAGAAGCCTGTTATTGAATAGCATCGGTAAAGAAGTTTACTTTGTGTTCTGCTGGATGTGCCTGCTAGTGAATCCGGGAGGAGCTCACACATGAACTTGTGGGTTGTTTCCCAGTACATCTGAAGGTCAAGATTCTCCTCAGAGGGCATTCCTTTTGCAACCAGAAAATTTATCCTGGACAGCAAAACCTACTCCACAATTGTAAAACAGGCCGGATAATAAGGAACAATAATGTCAGCTCAACAAAATGTTGTTTGTACTTTGTTGTGATAAGAGTGATGAGAAAAAAGCAGACTATTGACAGATGCTGACATTTGACCAGCATCAATGTATCTTTGATTCATGTATAGAAAGATAAAATCCAGTACTTATTTAAAGAAATGGATCGTAATGCCGACCTGAGCTCCAGCATGCTTTTCATCCCAACTAAACCAAGTTGGACTTCGCCAATTAGCAAATTCACTCCTATGAAGTTCAGTCACATATCTGAGGTATGATGGGTCTTTACTTGCATAATAGAGCCAGGTAGCTGCCCACAAGAGTTCATCTCCGTATCCCGAGGAATTGTAGTATTTTTGGACTTGTGGAATGCTGGAACTGTAAGAACCTCGGTAAGCATCAGCAAAATCAAAAAGTTGCTGGGCATGAATAAGGAGCAAATTGGAATAGGAGGCATTGATGCTTTTGAAAACAAGAGATGCTGAAGCCATAGCTGCTGCAGTTTCTGCTGCCACATCTGTCCCAGGAAAGGACTCATTAACTTGTGTCACCGGCCTTTCTTCTGACATGGCTTCAGGCCTTTGCCAACATTTGTGATCCACTTCCCGATCACTAACCTTCAAGGAAAGAAATTTAAAACAGAACGGTCAGAGATCTGTTCTTCATTTTAATAACAACTTGTTGATTGACAAGACAATCTTAAGGGATAGTAAATCACAGGATGCTGTCGAGGATTTAAGTGTAGTAATCCATGAGTGCAGAAGCAATCAGAAATCTAGAAACAGACTCAATCCTAGAAGGAAATTGTACATATTCTTATGAAGATATAGAACGCGTAGAGATGTATTTGACCTTGAATTTAAGGTAAAAGTTAAATAAAACACCTGAACATGGAGCACATTGGCAGAAGGGGGGGCATTGATGAGGAAATCAGTGATCCACTTGTGGGAATCCTGAGCATATCCCAATTGCTTCACTGCATTCAAGTTGTCTCCATATTCAAGAATTGCCCAAGACAGCACTGTTGCAGTGAAAGCGGCAGGGAATCCAAACTTCACAAGATCTCCAGCATCATACATTCCTTTCGTTAGGTCCAAGTTAACAACACTCCCATCTTGTAGCCCCGAGTCCCCTCTCCAGGCAATCCTGTTATTCACCAAATTCCCAGCTGCAAAACCATCAACAACAACAAAAAAAGTAAGCAGAATAGCATCCTGAACCTGAACCACTTTTCCTGAAAAAGCTGAAGTTTTTTACAAGAGTAAGTACAACTCCTGTCAGAGCCATAACTCCAATAATTGACACTATCAACCACCAAATCCACACTTTAAATTTAATTTCATCCCCTGCCTTCTTAGCTTTTTCCATGCTGGCTAGTCTTTGACAAGCAAAGTCATTGAAACTTGCATGGAAACCTCAACTGCTTATTGAAATTCAGAAATCGTTCATTGACAGCCTCGATGTCTACACTGGTTTAAATTTAACTACTATTTGCCATATGGGGGCTTTGGAAGATTGCATGGAATTCAGGTTGGCTCCCTCTTTATAGATTGGAGGCAAGAGGAATGGACATTGTTCGTTGACTGCTATTGAGCATGGTGAGCCGTCGGATTTCGTGGTCTCGTGCCGACGTGGACGATCATTATGTGGCCGACGTTGATAATGTTGATTGGGGAAGGACAACGCCGGAGATTGAGAGACAGAGTCCAAAACGGCAGGTCGTCTAGTCTGTTGTTCATACGAACAGAGAGGTAAGAATCTAGGGCTATTTGTCAACAACATGTACGGCCCAAAAGGAAAAAACATGAAAAGGAACAATTAGGCGAGCAAAACAAAAAAAAAAAAAAAGGGAACAAATCTGTATTTTGTCATTTTCGACAATGATATTATTAGGAAATAATTAATTGGAGGTGTGATTTAAAGTGAATTTTAAGTTAAATTATTAAATTATGGTTTGAAAATTTCTCAAACCAAACCAAATTATTTTAGTTTCAAACCCAAAAATATAACCAAGAAAAAGGCTTACAGATATATAAATTTTCTATTTCATGTTTTCTAGAAAAAGAAAATTTTTAAACGGAATATATTAAATACAGACAGGCAAGCGTCAAATTGTTTGCTGGAAGGTAAAATTGAATTGAGCATATAAACCAACGTCAAAGACAGAAGTGAACGCATAAATAAAAGATGGTCGCAAAATAAAAAATAACAGAGGTTAGAGAGACCGAGACACGTAGAATTATTATTATTTATTTTAACTCTGTTTTCGTTTTGCTTATTATTTAAAAAAAGAAAAAAGAAATAGTAAAAAATGGGGCAAAGGCAAACCGGCAAAGAGAGAGACAACGAATTGAGACTTGAAAGCAGGTGGCGCTGTGATTTATTGCCATTAATTAACTAATTAATTAATTAATAGGCTAAAAGATACGAGACAGAAAAAGGCACAAAGACAAGAGCTGCAGCTTCTTTCTTCATTGCTAGCTTCTTCTTTGTCGGTTAACGACTCCTTTATTTTATTCCTTGGAACAACGCGTCTGTGTGTTTAGTAAGAAGAAGAAGAAGGAAGAGAAATCGCCCATTTGTCTGAACCGCAGAACAGTTCCACTTTCTTCGAACAATACATCAAAGGTGCTGTCTTTTGTTTTTTTTTTTTTTCTTTTTGGGTTCCTTCGATCACCTGTCATATATTTAATTAACGAACTTCTTTAAATCTTTCGTCCTCTTTGCTTCTCACATATTTTTGGTTAGCTGGTTTTTGGGTGTTTATTAAGAAAGCTGTTCCCATCCCCCAACACTTTTGGATTAGTGGGAATATACCCAAATTAGGGTTTATCTTGAGGGTTATGTGGGTTCAGTTAGTCGATCAGGGTTTAAATCCCCATTAAAGTAGGTTTTTTTTTTTTTCTTTCCCTATTATTCATCTTGGAGATCGGTCTACTCTCGTTTAGCTGTAATTGAGAAAGAGAAAAATGGAACTTTGAGCTATAAGTCGCCTTTTCATTTTCGTATTATTTATTGTTTTTTCTTCCTCCGTTAAGAGGCAAACCTGAATTAATAACGGAGTGGATTTTTTATAGGTCTAGTTTGTACCTAGACAAATTTGTGCCATATTCTGTGGGTTTTTTTTTTTATTTCAAAAGAAGTTATGAGGGCTGTTATTTTATTTTATTTTATTTTTAACCTTGCCTTTTTAATCTGTGAAGTTAGTGGACAATGCCAACATTGTAGTTTGGTGCTTAAGAGCTGAGATGTGAGAAACGGTAAAACTGTGTCTCTAGTATCCATGGAATGAGGCTTGAATTATCTTATAAAGGGATGCCTGAAAACTTTAATGCTTGGGAGGAACTTTTCAAATGGAGCTCCTCGAAAATTCTTGTTAATGCCTCATTTTGCTGCCTATAACATCGTATAAACATCAAAGGTCATTCTTCACAGAGTCTGCTACTATGCTTCTCCTACTGTGGGTTTGTAAGCTGTTTGCCATACGATTCGTCGCTTTTTTGCTAATGTATTTTTCTATGTATATTCACTTGTGTCTCTTGGTTGGGTGTCAGTTTTTGGCAATTGAGCATTTGAGTTATCATGTGAGTTCTCGTTTTTTGGTCAGGGAAGGGACATGGCAGCCAGAGATGATGTTGATGTTTCAAGTCTGAAGTCTCAGCTAAGTGAAACTCATGATATGTGGAAACAAGAGATGGAGCGACGGCAAACCCAAGTGGATCTTTTGCAAGCGAAGCTAATGGAGGTGAAGGCTTGTATACAAGGATCTGAGGAAGATGCCCAGAAGGAGTTGGAGGTTCTTTGGCGAAGAATAAAAACTACTGCATCATTACTGACCTACTTAAAATCAAAAGCAAGAATTATGGCTGTTCCTGATTTAGCCCATGCATCATGTGGCATTAAGCAATTAGAAGGAGTTGGACTTGTTGACAAGAATGGTACACCACTCTGTAGCTGGTCTAGGAATATTGATCTTTCTTCACTTGATACTCCAGATGAAGAGTCGTGGATGAGACTTACTAAGCAGCAGGGTAGCTTTGATGAACAAGATGAAGCTTATATCAGTGAATTACTCAAATCTGTCCAAATGGTAGCAGATGTAATGGAAACTCTTGTCAAAAGGGTTATAATGGCAGAATCTGAAACAGCAATTGAAAAGGAAAAGGTAACTTTAGGTCAGGAAGAAATTAGACTGAAGGCAATCCAAATTGAGACCATGTCTTCCAAATTAGAGGAGATGGAGCAATTTGCTCTGGGTACAAATAGTATTCTGACTGAGATGCGGCAGAGGGCTGAGGATTTGGTTGAAGAAACATCTAGACAAAGGCAACAAGCTTCAGAAAATGAACAAGAGCTCTGTCGTGTGAAAAGGGACTTTGAGTCCCTGAAATCCTATGTTAGCAGTCTCATTAGTGTGAGAGAAACACTGCTTTCATCAGAAAAGCAATTTCAGACCATTGAGAGGCTTTTTGAACGGTCAGTGATCCATGATCTTCCTGAAATAAGCTAGTATACTTTGGCTAATTGTGTTTTTGTTGCCTACTGTTTAGCGTTGTATGGATGTGAGGTTAGCATCCATCCGTTGATGTGCCTTTGGTCATTTCCACCTTTAGGCTTCCATATTAAACTGGGTGTGGCCTAGGTACAAAAAATTGGCAGGCTAGTTAACTATCTTCAACTTTCTATCTGCGCATTTCTAGTTCTCATTTAACTTTAGCTGTATTGCTTGATATAAGCCTATTGCTGTGAAGCAGGCTGGTTGCAAAGACAACTCTATTGGAGGGTGAGAAAATGCAGAAAGAGGTCGAAGTTCAGAAACTTGTGGAAGAGAATGTGAGGTTGACTGCTCTTCTTGACAAGAAAGAGGCTCAACTTCTGGCCATGAATGAACAATGCAAATTAATGGCCCTCAGTGCTTCAAATATGTGATCTGCCCTGTGGCTTCTGGCTTGTGGGTGCTTCCTTCTTCCAAGCCGAACTGCCAGTTTGCCCCAGAAGAACGGGGGAGTTTTGATTACTGCTGGATTGCCAGCATCTCGGATTGATCATTTAAAGTGTTAACATTGTGGAGAGGTTGGTGGGCGTCTCTTTGTGCCACTCTTGTGCTGTTAGGAAAACTGAAGCCAGAAACTTTAAAGTCTCTCTCTCTCTCTCTCTCTCTCTCTCTCTCTCTCTCACAGCGTTTGTGTGTCTGTGTGGATGTTTTACTTACCAAAGTGGCAAATGGAGGTCCATTAATGCAGCTCAATTTAAGTGTTTAAGTCTGTGGCCCATCGGCTAGATATTGATTGAGGAAGCATTGCATTGTTTGTGTGGATTCGATTCACCATGGGCTCTGGGATTGGCAACTCCTCTCGACTTTTATAGCATTTGTTCATTCGCAAATACTTGCTTGCTTATAATTTTTTCTTTCCCTTATTAGTTTACACATGAATGTCATAGCCAAAAGTAACAATATTCCAATCGAAAATGTGGGTATAAAGCTGAATTCCTAGGCCAGATGTAAAGGGGGTTTAATGAATGATACACCTCTGTTTTCTGACATTTAATTAGTGTCTCCGGACGATTAATAACAATTTTTAATTACAATTATTTTTTTATTATTATTGGGAAGTTTCTCTCTCTCTCTCTCTCTCTATGTTTATATATATACACTAGCAAAAGTAAGTAAAACATTACACTTTTTGAATAATCAATAAAAGCTCTTTATTAAATCAAAAACTCCCTTTTTTTCTTCTCTTTTTTTTCATATAGCTAGGTGCAATGTGCAATGTTGAAGTGCTCATAAAATTTTCAATAAAAATCTAAAGTAAAATTCGCTTGATTTTATACTTTCAAAAAGAGGAAACAATACTAAAAGAGAAAATAAGCAATCCATATCCGTAGGGAAGAAAGGAAAAGGATTTTGTCATATATCTGTTCTTGTCAAGTGTATAAAAAAGAAAATTGGAACAGATCCACGTGAAATATGGGAAGAAGCAATTTCACAAATCCCGCCCGAAGAGGAAAAGGTCACTTTTGTAAATTCCCAAAACACTGCTTCCTCTGTCTATAAATAGACCTTTTCAAATTCATTCGTCCTGTCCCAAGCCCCAACCAACAACGTCTCTCTCAGGGCCTTCCTTTTTCTCTCTGAAAGTAGTGGCGGTAACGTTGTGACTCTAACGTGGCGTCGACCGGCAAGGTCCTCGCCTCCTCAAGCGAACGGGAGGGAGAAGGCGGCGATGAATACGGTTCCGGCCGAGGCTTCGAGAGGAAGAATTTCAATCTATAGGCTCTTCAGTTCTTCGAGAACGCAGAGAGGACAACAATGAATGATACTGACTTTTCTCGGCGGTTCGTTTAATGTATTTCTTTCTTTTTTTTTTTTAAACGGTTAAATTTTTTTGGTCATATTTCCCCTTGATTTTGGTTAATTTTTCCGAATGTTGTTTGCGAAGATCAATCAAGATTCAGCGATCTTGATAGTTGTGCACATGACGGTCCAGTTTAGGGCGTCGGAGGAATTAGGAACCGTTGGATTCTTTCAGTTTCTTGGTAGACGAGACGAGACGTAAAGATAACAGAGTTTGGCTGTGGTTCGCGTATTAGATTTTCTTTTTTGAAGTTAATGTTTTATAATTCTATTTCTTGTTACTCGCGCGGAGGAAGTCTCTTAATCGCTCTCTGAAAAGGAAATTTGAATTTAAGATTTTCTGTTTCTTGACAGGATTTCTTGACTTTGTGCTTGTTTTACTAAACATCCTTTATATATGTTCTTGAATTCGGGATCAGGTTTTGACTCTTTCCTTTTCTTTCTTTCTTCTTCTTCTCTCTCTCTCTCTCTCTCTCTTTTTTTTATTTGGATAATTCCTCTTTCTTCTTGTTTAGTCACACGAATTTCTTCTTTTGCTATCTTGTTATCGGTTGAAGACAGGAATTTCAGTTTAGCTTCACAATCTTGGGAGCAACTCTCTCTCTCTCTCTCTCACGCATTAGAGTTGTAAAGATTCAATCGTAAATACCAATGGTAACTGATTGAGAGAGGGGAATTGGAAGGGGTCGGCTTCTCTTTTTTGAAATCCAAGTTTGTTATGATTGCCTTTGAATAATGCGCCTCCAAAACCCTCAGAAACATAAAATTTTATTTCAGAGACCATGCTTCTCTGATCAGTTTTAAAGAATCAATCGTAAATACCAATGGCTTCTCTCTCTCACTTCAGATTTCCTTTTCTACCTCTCTGATCTCTTCTATCATGCTTCTTAATTTATTAGATTATATCCCTGTTTTGTGTGGATGCATACTAGGCGATTAAAGCTAAAAGTAATAATTTACTCCCTGGATGGAGGCAAATTCTGTTATGCTGGTATTTAAGTTTTTCATTGTTGTTTATGCTTCAACATTCTGTTGGAATCTAGAGCAATTAGTAATACATTGCTAGTACCTAATGAGGATTCTGCATTAAAGTTCTGAGTTTTAAATTTTTGCACGGTGGAGCAATTTTCATAAATTTGAAACTTATGTAATGGCATACTCCACTCTTGTACAACCTAAACAGATTATGGTTGACCAGTTATCTCTTACACTGATAGATGCCTTGATCCACGCTTTAACCATTTTATTGCAGTTATGGGAGCTACTTCTAGACAGATATCT
Source organism: Bruguiera parviflora (assembly GCA_019804595.1). Lineage (NCBI taxonomy): Eukaryota > Viridiplantae > Streptophyta > Magnoliopsida > Malpighiales > Rhizophoraceae > Bruguiera > Bruguiera parviflora. The sequence continues at coordinate 13,559,572 of CM034046.1, read as the reverse complement.
TTCTTTTTATGAAACTTAATTTTCTGGGTTTTTTTATTTTTTATTTTTTTTCCCATTATTTTAGCAGACCATTGAGTAAGCAGCAAATGTAACTCCAATGATTGTGGCTGTAGACCTTAATGGCGTGGATATTTAAGGTATGAACTTTTTGAACTGTGTTCTCTGTCACACTGCCTGCCAAAAAAAGGAATAAAAAAAACATAAAAAGGTAAATTTGCAATATTGATGTGAGAAATAAACTTTATTATTGAGTTTTTGAGAGTTAACTAGGATTCTCTATTTTTTTTCCTTTTTTTCTGGTAGGAATTTTCCTGTTCCAATTCATGATCCCACTTTTCTAGCTATCTGTTGAGAAAATGACATTCTTTGTGTTTCCACTATGGTGTATATATGGTGATATGCTGAACCATAAATTTTACTCAGTAATGACTCCTGTTTTTTCCCTGCTTGGACCCTAAGTGTAAACTAGCGTGAATGGAACTGGTTCCTAGCATTCCATGGATAAAGCAGAATAATGACAGAACCTGGAAGATCGTATATTTTGGGTGGAGAAATCTAGATTCCCCCCGGGAGGGGACTCATCCTAGTTATTTTTGGTCACTTTATTAGCATCATTGTCTTTACTCATTGGGTGCCCATTGGTCACATTCTTCCTAAGTTGGATATCAATATCCACATTTATGTACTTGTTTAGGTCTGTGAATACTGAATTCCAGGCTGTGGCTTAAACGGGGGCATGAACTCTGTGCGCCGTGCACCACGTTCTTAATTCTTATACATGGCTATTACAATCAATCTAAAGAGAGTGAAATCAAAAGTAGGAAACTGTACTTATCTTAGAAGATCAGAAAAGAATTATAAATTATTATCTATGACTAGGCATTTAGAATATTTGATGTTTAGAACTTCCAGTTCCAGGTACCTTCTTGTGACATAATTTTTTCTTGTTTCTAGTTAATTTTTAGTTTAAGATCGTGGTTGCTGCTTTTGGTCTCTCATGGAAAATGAATCTTCTTGGATTTCTAGTCTCTTGGGGTGACAAACAGAAGCATGTGAAGTATGTTCGGCCTCCTCTCTTTAGTCCACCTTGTCTAATGGCATTAAATCTAAATTTTGGTCCAGTCCTCTTTGTCTTTCTCTGAACTTATAGTCTACATTTGTTATTTTATGTTGCTTAGATCCTCTTGGAAGGCTCTAGTTTGATATCACAGCTCACATTATTCCACTTGTTTTATTGAAATTTGCTCATTTGAATTCTTCTCTTAATTCTTTTCAGATAGAGGAGGGTATACAATATGCTTTGGCTTCTTTATCGGATCAATTGCATGAAGAAGAGGTTTTTCATATTTCTTTGTTCCTAATACTATAGTATTTCTCTAGATACCCAATGTTGTTTGCAGGTGGGGGTCTAACCAGCTTTAAGGTTGGGAACCTCATAGAACAATTTGTCACTGAACACATTGGAAAAAACCTTTTTAGCAAGTGACTTGATATTTCCTTAGCGTCCTGATGGTTGTCTGTTTTTCAACCATCGTTAGCAATCCTTCAAAAGTTCTGCTGATCAGCCTTGGAGTTGAGCATTTTCTTCCTGCTGCCATCAGGGCAGCTGACATGAGTATGTGAGCATAGATAATTGTTTTGTGAAGCATACATTACCTGCAAAAGATGATGAAATCTTACAATCAGTGGCTTTATTGTCCCCCATGGGTATTGGTGAAAGTTTAAAGTCAATCATGGATGTATTCAGCCTCAAATAATGTGCTAAATTTTATCACTTTTAGATATTCTTCATTAAGTAATGTTGGCAAGTTTAATTTCTTTAAAATTATTATTAAACTTACACTTATGGACTACCATGTGATTATGGTTAATAGGCATCAATGAAAGTTTAGACCTGTATTTGAAACACTGTAAGCTGCAATTGCAACATGTCGATGTGGTTATTTATGCAGCTTGTAGCACTTCCACTTCCTTGCTTGTTTCCTTCTCTCTGTGTGTGTGTGTGTGTGTTTTTTTTTTTATGACTTCCGTCTTGGTGTTTACATTGCAAATCACGGGTCATGAAGCATTTGAATCAAGTTAGTCCACTATCTCCTGGACTTCTTAATTTCTGGGCATCATTTGTTTCTGATCTTCTTGTCAGCATAGGTGCAGTTGGTGTTCCGCAGGTATTTAGCTTCAGCATTATGTTATACTTGTAGGGATGTGTTTTCTCATTGCAAATCACAGGTCATGAAGTATCTGAATCAAGTGAGTCCACTATCTCCCTCGGAATTCTTAATTTCTGAGCATCGCATGTTTCTGATCCTTTTATCAGCACAGATGCAGCTGGTGTTCCACAGGTATTTTTCTTCCGCATTGTGCCATACCTGAGATGCTATGTTTTCTTTCGTCTGTAATATCCTTGTCTTGTTTTCTATCACTAGTCCTTTAAGATGGAACGGTACAGAATGGAATTGTGAAAAATTAATGTGTTATATTGTTTGATCTGTTATAGATGTTAGTGAATTTAATCTCTAACCTTGTGGCCAGTGGAATAATGTTCCAATCAAATTGTATCTAAATAATGTGGATTTTCTCAGCTCTGATGAATTATTTACAATAAACTTTACCTTTTTTTTTAAGTTTTTGATATTCATACATTCAATTTTATGCATTCATTAAACATGGATTATTAAAATGCTCAATTTTTTATGCTCCTGGTGCTATTCATCAATTGATTTATCAAATTCTGCCACATATTTAGTAACTCTTAAACAAATTGTCATTGCAGGAGTAATTGAACATATTGTCCTTTAGCTGTTCAATAGCAATTTAGGTTTCTGACACCTCTTGGTTGTGATGATAGCCACTCCATCAGAATGAACACTGGCTGGATCTTTGGAACTAGTGACATTGCTATTGAAGGCAAGTTACTCTTAAATTTAATGATTGTGACATGTGATAAGATAATTACAGTTTCTTGTAGCATTGTGCAGAATGCTAGAGACGATGTGATCAAAGCAGCATATGATGCTTGTTTTGACACTGAATAATCCTTTAAAGTAATGATCACAGTGGCTTGCAGGTTAGATTCTCTCCACATATGATGTAAGCACTTTTTAGCTATATTGCTTACTGATTCTTGCCATAAGAAGCTGTAATTAGCTTACTGATGTAAGCACTTTTTAGCTATACATACTTGGTAGGGCTGTTGATTCTGGATTGCTAATGATAAGTATGCTTGATGCAGCTTCGAGCTCATGTCTTGATGTTTTAAAAAATTTGTTCTGTATTTCTTCCCTATTTGTAAAAATGTGCTCTTGCTACTATTGTGAAGAATTTAAAAACTTGCCCCACCCTTGGGTCAGCTCACATTGGAAAATTGTTTCTTGACTTGAAATATTGTAACTTCATTAAATTATTTGGTCACTCTGTTCTTGTGGTAAAAAATGAAATTCAATTTTTTTTCCTTCCAATTAACATTAGGTTATAATTTTCAGGCTGTGCTTTTGTTAGCCGCTTATATCCAAATCAGGCTGTGCTTTATTGTCTTATTTCTTGTTCAGTAGAATCTGGGGAATTTGTTTCTTGATCTGTTCGTATATCTGGTACCACACACTAATTTTTCTTGTTGACCTTTGATTTTTTTTTTTTTTTGTTGGTTGCAAAAAGTGGCTCTTGGAGTTCATCTTGCAAAATTTTTACTCTTAAAACCTAATAACCAAGTTCATTATTGGTGCTAAATTAACACTTGCAGACTTCTTGATCCTGACATGGAAAAGCTCTATTCCTTTTTGTTGTGAATTATATTTTGCAACTTATCTTGCATCTACATGGCAATGGGCACCTATCTTGCTCTGTCACTGTTTGCTTTTCTACATTATTCAGGATTCAGTCACATAAATGGACAGTCCACATACGTGGGGCAACAAACGAGGATCTTGGGGCAGTGATAGGGCAAGTTGTGTTCCAATTGCATTCCAGTTTTAGCCCTACCACAGTTATTGAATCACTTCCTTTGTTCTCAATGTGCAATTGGGGTGAATTTGAAATTGGCATCACTCTGTTCTTCCACTGCAATGTCCGAGATAAGCAGTTGGACTGGACATGTGAGTGGTTAGGTTCACATTGCTACTTCCTTTACTTGCCTTGAGGATAAGAGATCAATTGATAATGTAAGTTCAATTTGCTGTTACTACAATTTGAGGATGTACCCTAATTATGACAGTTCTCAGTCAACCAAAATAACCTGTTGTCGTGGAATATTACAATGAGTCTATCTTTCCTGATCCTTCTGAAAATTTTTTAGCATGTGTGCAGAATCATCTGCCTGCTGGATTTGACTTGCCTACTCCTGGTCCATTCATTGCGTCATACCTCGACATATTTTCTTGAGCTTTTATGCAACAAAATACCAAAATATTTGTGTGGTCACGTTTCCTGTTGGACTTCTGCAGTCACAGTTGAAAAGATGAACGAGGGAGAGAGGATTTCAAAGATCATATATTTAGTCAATGGTTGCTGATTTTCTCAGTGGCAGATGAGCTTTGAGGCTTGTGGGAGTTCGTCAGCTGGTAAGATGTCTTGTTTCCTCAAAGTTAGTGTTCATGCTTGTAGTTTTACAAAGTTGTGCTGAATGGATAATGCTGTATGACCGTCACTTGAATTTTCTTTTTTTTTTCTGGTACCTCGAAAATATAAAACAGAATTATCTAAGAAACCCAAGACCAGTCAGATCAGCCTCCTTAAAGAAGGGAAGGGAATAATAAGTGTGTAATGATTATTAAAGAATACCAAACTCTGTGCTATGTTCCTACTGGATTCCAGAGATAGCTGTCATAAGGTGTCTGCTGCTTTCTGTCACATTATTTATTTTTCTTGATTTTCGAAGGCAGACATGTTAACAGGTGTGGTTCCTATGACCATTCCGCATTATTTGTTCTAGAGGGGTCAAAATTCTGATACCCAATTGCCTTCATAACTGGAGAAGAGATGGAAATTCATATGTTGTGGTGTATCCACAAGACCTTTCCAATTGCTTATGGTATTGATTATTGACCTGACTGCATCGGCATTTGCTATTTTATGTTCCAATTTGTATCCTTCTTTCTTTTTTTGTGGGAGTACAATCATTCTTTGTTTCTGGGGCAGTCATCAAAGAAGAAAAACGAGGAATTTAAGAGTTCAAAGACTTGCTTCTATGTTTTCTGGTTAAACTTCACTGGTCTGCATATTTTTCTTCATCATGTTTTATGATGGTATGTGAAATATTATTGGCGCAAGCACATATTGTAAAGCTGAGAAAAGTGTGCTCGACGGGTTGCCTTACCCCTGAAACTGGCTGTGGTCCTGATTTATGAATAGGCATGTTGGATTTATCACAGTCCAATTGTGGAAGACGAGCAGTGGTAATGAGATGTAAAGGAACATGTGAATAGCATCTAGGTATTCTTTTTGTAGATTTTCTAGAACTAATTTCCACTTCCGTATAACAGGAAAAATTTATTAATAGTGGATGGTTTGTGGAGGACATTCTTGACCAGAAAATGCTTGAAGGGAGCCTGGATGCTAACTTTTGACACAGAGGAATAGGATCAAGTAGGGGAAGTTTTCCTCGAGGGAATTAAGTCATATGCGGCTGGCTTAGATGTTTTCATCTCCTTTTTCGGTCCCAACCAACGGAATGCTTCATTCAAAATGGATTGATCCTTTGTCTCCTATCTTGGCCACAATTTTCTTGGCTTATTAGTTTAGACCCACGAGTCAATGGACCTGTATGGTCTCGGTCACTATACCAGAATCATATGGGAAAGTCGGGCATCTCTGTCCAAAAATGTACGAGGCTTCAAGGCCAGTCTGAGTCTCTAGATTACACAAGGCTGACTTGTCAAATGGGAGGGAGAGGAGAAAGATTTTCCTAAATAATTCACATTGATCACGACAGATACTGCACACTAAAAATGTTTGTATTGCAGTGCATGCACAACTGATTTGTTTCCATTAACATTTCTGTAGACAAGAGTAACATGGCCTTCACATGGTAATCATTTGGAAATGGTCACTGTTGCCATCTTCATCGCGTTCTTGGAAATGCTTGTTGATTGTCCATGATGGCTTTTTCTGCCTCTCAAGTGACAGTGATTGGCTATTGTTTATTTTGTAGTTTTCTGTGTGCTTAGTTGTGGCCGTTTCGACAAGATCCGTGGACGCCGTGTTGTAACTTACGTTTTTGTGAGAAATAAATGTTTGCTTGCCTCATTTTCCCATGTATTCATGCATGTGGTGTTGATTAGGCTTAGGCACATGGCTCCTAGCTTTACTACACGTTTTGGTAGCCTGCTGGGAGATTAAAAGGTTCGCGTTTCTTCTCTGTAGTCATGTCTCCCATTACTATATGCTCAGAATATAAAAAACCTTAGCCTTCAGCTCCTTGGATCCGTATTTTATGCAACTAGAATAGAAGAATCCTGCCTTTGTCCTTTTTTCAGGGACCCAAAAAAAAAAAAAAACACAATTGCAATGCTAAAAGTTAAACTTAAATCTAGAATCAAAGAAGTTGGTTCTTGAGGTAGTGTCCCTTCCATTATACTACAAATGGAAGCTAATATTATTAACCAGTTAGCTGTAAGCAATTTTTGCGATCCGAGCTGCTTATGGTTTTGCCAATGATACTGTGGAAATTATTACTTGCGTCACACGATCAAACCATTTTCTTCTCTCTCTCTCTCTCTCTCTGTGTTGTTTTTTTTTTTAATTGCAATTTTGTACTATAATTCATTTTGAATGAATTATAAAGTTTTTTTTTTTTTTTGGTCCACTTAAAATAACTCATCCATTCAATACCATTAACAAACAAAAAGTCATGTATGCTACTAAAGAATTGACAAACAAATTTAGTGCTTCGCTTGAGAGCCGAGAATTGGTCAATAAAAGTGATGAGCTTAATCACTTACCAACTTTTCTAACTATTAATAGTCCTTTTTTTTAGTTTTTTTTTTGAACAATATTATTAAAAATAATCGAAAAGTTACCCCTTTGGACTATGGATCGATTCGATTGTTTGTTAAATGGCTCTGGTGGGACTTAAGGGTTCCCTCGGAAACAATCACATTAAGGTGAAGACAATAGGAAGCATGTCCACACCAAAAAAACTAACCAGGAAGAATACGAGCAATTAATTATTGTAAAGACGAAGTCGATCGTGCGACACTTAAAAAAAAAGCGGGCTGCATGTGCAGTGCCTCTTGTATGATACAAACATATTTGCTGAGCGTTTGCTTGTGGCATCTTTTGAGAGATGTCGGAAGTAACTTTCAAACCCACGGCTCGATTGTATACTGCACACGCCAAAGCAAGGGGCAACACATTGCATAACCAAAGCAAGGACTCCAATCTTGCGGGATCTGAGCAATGTTCCTATTCTCTGTGGATAAAAGGGACGCTCGATTATTGATATATCAAACTCGGGTCTTTTTATAGTCCTCACCCGGCAGTGTAATCTTGGCACAAACCAGATTAAAAATTGCAGGAACTACAAAATTAAGATCCCTGAAAAGGATAAAAAATTTGTAGGAAAAATGAGAGCTGAAAAAACGATGCCACGACTACCGGTCAATCATGGGTTCCCTGAGGTCCCTGCAGTCAAAATCAACTAGTTAGCAGACAAAGACATGTATGACGTACTCATTGCGCTAATAATCAAGATCAGAGTTAATATCTAAATTTTAATTAATGAATGAGTTAGAAAATGTTGAACCTTTTTTTGGGACATAAAACTGAGCGCATGATCATGCTTGCATTAAGCATGGCGATTTAATTTAGTTGTTAGTTTCATCAATGAAATCTGATTGAACTGGTAGGTCATGTTTAGGAATGGAATGAAGGCTAGACTTAGAAGCAGTTTTACCGCGTATTATTGGCTGAAAGCTTCCCCAAGTCTTGTGGCATCGGATAATGGACACGAATTAAGCGCAAAACTTGAGTACCTAAATTGAGTAGGCTCGAAAGCTGTGAGGTGTCCCTTTCTCTGAAAATTATTATCCGTCCGTTGTCAACAACATGTCGCAAGGACATGACAATCATCATTACATCCTTTTCATGCAGAAGTCGAGACTGTGATGCTTAGACTTTACTGACTGGTGGTCCAGGATTGGTTTCATTGCAGCCACAGCCGTGAACTTTCGACCCCCGCATTAATTTCATGGTGTGTCAAAGGCCGAATGTTTTTGCTCTATAGCTAAGACATCTTGAGCTTGTTGAAAGACTGCATTTAATCTTATATATGTTAAGGATGACGGCAATAGCTGTACTCGTACTTCCGGTCAGTATGAAATGAGGAAGAAGGACCTCGGCACCCGTTATTTCATACATTGCTCAACAGAAAAAAGGAATCCTCATTTTCAGCAAGAAAAGTTGCATAACTAAAGAGAATTGCTATTTATACGCGTATTTTGGCTACATATATGCAAAATCGTTACTTAGCTCTCTAAGGTAATGAGTCTGGCATGGACAAAGTCAAAAGGCGTGTATAAATAATAATTCTCGTAGCTAAAACCTACGTGATTTTGGGCTCGCGTATTTTGGAATGATATTTCCGAACTTTCATAATGATTACGAATAAGGCCCATCGGTTGAGTAGGGACAAAAAGTTTAGGAAACTTTAGAGGGAAAGTGTGAGAAAAATTGTCCCTTTGGTGTCTCTAGAGGAGGCAACAATTTAGGGCAGGCATCAATGTGGTTAGGAAACTTCAAATTAAACAGAGTTTTTTGCTCTGTTTTTTTCCCCCCTACATAGCGCATGGCTTTTTTCCAAATAAGAACACGACCATTTTGCTATACTCTCTCCCTATAAATACCCTCTCTATCCCATTCAATTCTTTCCCATCATTTGCACACTTCTCTTCTTTTTAGCCACCCTATAGGCTATCTCTATACTTGGCAAAAGAGCTTCAAATTGGAGCACAAGTTTCTCTCGAGCAAAATGGCTACGAGGAAATCAAACAAGCTTCCTCAAACAGCAGTTATCAAGCACATGCTCAAAAGATGCTCCAGTTTTGGAAAGAGACATGGCTACAACCAAGAAGGCCTCCCTGATGATGTGCCACCAGGCCATTTTGCGGTTTATGTCGGAAAGAATAGAAGCAGATTCATTGTTCCAATATCATGGTTGGACCACCCGGACTTTCAAAACTTACTTCAAAGAGCTGAAGAGGAGTATGGCTTCAAGCACGACATGGGCCTAACCATCCCCTGTGAAGAAGCTGTCTTTCGCTCTCTGATGGCGACCCTAAGACAATAAATTCGAGATATATAATGTCAGTGACATGCATGCCTCTAGTATTAATCATAGTTACTGAACCCAATTTGGATATTGATCCGAATAAGAGGTTGTGTTATTGGATTACTAGTTGACCCAGTGAAATTAATAGTTGATTCGATTGAGTCAATACCTAAAACAATGTTTTGATATCATTAAATGTTGTCTAATAATTGACATTAATCTAATTAAATACATATTATATTATATACCGTTAACTTTTTATTTTTATCTCTTTATCACCTTTAAGTAAACAACGAGAGATGAAAGAATTTAATTAAAATTTTAAATTTGTTATTTTTGAAAATATTTTAAACATTAATATTATATATTAAAAATGATATATTCAAGAATATCAAAAATTTTAATATGAAAATTTTAAATAAAAATATGCATGTTAATGAGATGAAATAGAAAAATTAAAAGAGTTAAACAATACATATAAATCTATTTAGTATCAATTTAAATCGCATATTAATAAAATTAAAATGTTATAAATTAATTAATTGATGTATTTAATGTGAATTAAATCCTAGACCAATGACTAAATATTAATTCAACATATACATAAATGAGATTAAATTCAAAATATTAATTAATACATCATAACATCAATTTTGAAGCATAATTTACAACAATTGATTGGGAGAATTGGGAGAAGAGTAAATGTCTCATTGCAATCTTGTAAGTCCCACTATTCTAATTAAAAGTCGATTTGGTCCCATTTAATCAGGTTAACGGGTTGTTTGGGTTAAGAAAAATCTGACCTGATCAACTAGGTTTTTCCGATTCAAATGTCCAATTGATTTTTACTTTTTTGACAAATCTGACCAGATTTAGTAGTCGGTTCACTAGGCTACCGATTGGACCAGCCAATCCGAGCCGGTTTGATGACACTGGTATTAACAAAGAATCAAATCTTCCATTTTTCTCACGTTTTGTAACCCTGACCAAAGTTCATTAATGCTTGACCTAGTTATATTTATAATCATCATCAACTAATATAAAGATGAACTCGTAACGAGCTCCCGACGGTCTCATCCTCTTTACACACACACACACACACACACACACACACACAAGTATATATTTGTCAAACCGTATGTAACTTCGAATTTCAGTTTCCAAGTCTTCTTTTCCTTTCTCAATTTGATTAGGGTTCTAGTGGACCACGTAAACTATACCACAAGAACAGCGCTCATTTCTTTCCTATATTAATCTTTCTTAAATATGGGTTAGGTTCGATGTCTATTTACTCACTGGCACTTACAATTTTGTACGACTTGATGCGCAGGATGAAGGAAAGAGAGTTGCTTCTGTAATTCGTTTCACCAACAGTCATTTTTCTAATTTTTCTCTTTTTCGGATGAAAAGGAAAGATGACATATATAAACGTGCTTGAAAATAGATTCGAATCGACACGCATCCCCTTGTATTGATTGGCTTTCACCATTCATTTTGAAGCGCATTGGCTTACTTAAACAACTGACTTCATGGACACTACATTGTCGTCTTAAATTTGTTTTTGTCGAGTAATCAGCTCAGAATTATTCATTCAATATAATCACAAAAACATATTCAGTGGCACAATAGCCTACCTGGCATGGCGACAATGACAAAGTACGTGATTGTAGGTGAGTTTGATTGATTGATTGCAAAACAGGTGGCATTTTAATGGTTTCATCCTCTGGCTTCCCCCTTTTTTCTTTTTTTTTTTTCTTTAAGTTGTGAATTTGGAGTTTTTTTTTTTTATTCTTATAAATTCTGGACTGTCTTTTTTTAAAATTATATACTAAAATTTCAAAAATAAGCTCAGTAGGTGTCGAAATGTCGTCCATGTCTTTACCACATAACAATCCGTTTGGGAAGCGTGCGATATTTACCTTGATGCCCTGTAAAATTGCTAGGCTCTAGCTGTTCGAACTCTTACATGATATAACTTCCCTTAACGTCTTTGTCTATCCCACAATTTCTGATATTCTTGGCTTGAGAAGCCATACGCGACGTTGAATCTTCAAGTGATTGTTATTTTTTCGGACCAGTGAATCTTCAACATTGCCAATCAGAGAGAGTGTATTATTTTGTTGTACATGAACACTAACGGCAATCTAAGAATATGTAGAAGAGTATTGAAACTTTGGAATAAAATTCCAAAAGATATATCATTATTTAATTTAATAGGTCAAATCATTGTGTAACTACTTAAATGTCCTCGTATTCAAAATACAATAGGGCAACAAAAAAAAAGTTAAAAAAATAATATTTTATATTATAATAATTTTTTAGTCTTTTCAATTTAAATTATAATATATAAGAATTGAAAACTCTAACTAAAAGATATATTTTATGATATTATAAAAGAAATTTGATAAATTACAAAAAGTGAACAATTGAATCCTAACTGTATCTTGAATGAAACGTCGAACTTTTCTTGTGATGTTTTGAAAATATATCAGATGTGCGCCTCACCCGATGAAGAGTTAAGTTATGAGTAAAGAACCAAAAACCAAGAACAAAGAAAGAGACAGAAAATGTAAGAACACACACAGAATTAGAACTACCATACCATGAGAAGAGAGAGAGAGAGAGAGAGAGAGAGAGCCAAAGAAAGGTCACCTGAATTGTATACCGCAAGTTCAAGATTGAAGTTTTTGATCGATAATGGACTTTTGGGGTTGGTGGGTGTAAAAGAATCACAATACCACCCATTGCACGTGTTGATCTAATCACAAGTACACAAACAATGTAGTTAATTAAATAGAAAAGAGAAAAATAATTAGAAAATCTCAAAACTTAGATTCCTGCCTATATTCCAAATTCTCGATATATCCCCACCCCACCATGGGCATCCCAAAAACACAAGAAATGACTCTAAGCAAATTTTTTAATTTTCATCTATAGCTTGAAATAAAAGCATACGACTGCTTGAAGCTTGTAGCATCCTTTCTGATAAATTTATGGTGTTCTAAGAAGAGGTGAATTGACTCAATCACTGGCAACATGAGACACTATGGTGGAATACGATACAACAACATCCTAGAAAACAAACTAAAAATAATCAAATGGCATAAAGGGTCTAAAGTAATGATTGCAACCCCAACTTTGCACTGCACATATCTAAAATATTACTTTGAAGGAAAATAAATCATGGAGGATAACTACATGAAAGAAAAGAAACGAAGAAAATACAAACATATCTAAAAGATTGAGGACAAGGCAATATCTAGGAATAAATCTCCCCCTACACACCACAGATTGTCGCTCAACCAGAGAACCTCAAGAGTCGAGGACATAATGCTCACTAAGATGCCCACCTAAGCCGGTTCTTCTTGATTAAGCTCCTGCTAGTAGCACACAGAAACCGATTTGCTTCAAAAATTACAAATTGGTGACTGTGCACTCAAAGTATGCGAGGATCATATTTGATAAATAGCATAGAAACAATTAAACCAAGGGTAAGATGCTAACATACACAGACCAGGCAAACTTAAAACACGAACAAAGCCTTCCAAGTATGGATAGATTCCTCCAGCCATCACCTAGAACATAAATCGTTAAAAACTTGACACTATAAAAACTAAAAGATCCTTAAGATTGGTAAACAGCCAAGATTTATTGGTTAACTTACATTCTCATGAAATTCTACGGGAAGCATCAGGAGACTAAATAGATGTGTCATGCCTTAACTCATCGGGTAATGCATTCACAGCATCTGGTACAAGAGCTATAACAAGAAAGGAAAGAAGATTAAAGGTAATATGCAGAAAGAAAAAAACAGAATCAAATACCATTTGACACGTAAGTACCAAACATTGTAGGACACTAAACCAGCACGAGCAAAAAAGAAAATGCATGTGTATCCGTGAAAAGTAATTCTCAAACATAAATATTGTGGAAGGAAAAAAAAGAAAAAGAAAAAGAAAAACAAAGCCTACACACCTTAGGGAATATTCAAGGTCCACTTGTACAAAAGAGCAATGAACATAAAATTGATTTTTCAACCAAAAGAATATTTATATGAAAGCAAAGAAAAGAAAGATGAAGAAGATCAGATGAGAGAACCCCTTATTCCTGATAGCAAGGACCTCATTTGAAGCCAGATATAGGGAATGAAAGAGCATAATGAGGACAACAAAGGATGACGTTTAATCTAAATAATCACATAAACTCACAGTTCAGCAAAACACACATTTTAAAACTTCATTGAAAATACATATACATTTTGAGGAAGATTTTACCTGCACAATCAAACTCTCAGGAGTTGCTGCCATCATCCATATGGAACTACCAAGAGAGCTCTCTTAGACAGCACCGGCAAGTTGTTTTTATTTTGAAACTCTTGCAGCAAATTTTAGAGAAAGTCAACAGATGATATGAAGCACTGTCAGTCATGAAGAAAACAAGAGGGGTATCCTCCAGTTTCCATAATCCTCAGCCAGACTAATTCACCGACCCTGTAGGTTTTTTTTTTTTTGCCAGGAGATGAGGAGATGGATTAGGGAAATTCTATCACTTATTTAGTTGACATAAAAGCAGAAAAATTATAAATGGCAAATAGACTGCTTAGAATGGCACATAGAATAAGTTGAAAGGCAGATATGGTACAGAAGACATTGTTATAGGACAACATGGTTTGATATAAACAAGGGAGAGGATGTAATGTAATATTAGTTATCATGAGATAGTAATTGTCTTTTTCAATTAGCAGAAAACAAGTCTACTGCATTTTTCACGGATTTATCCATCAGGCTGCTCTCTAGAGCACCATGGCCGGTGCAAATTCACAGCATCTGATTGTCATCCAACAGACAGCGAGAAATCAGTACTAACATTCCAAGAAAAAACAGAAGTTACACTTGCCACATCCACATACTCTCATACAAGAAGGTAGAAAATTATGGCTCAGAAAGGAATAGAAATTGTGCTCATAAAACTAGTACATGTCAAACTGGACAATTCCTAGAGAAGAAAGATCTCTGATTAAGCACACACATTCAGTTTTGCAGAGACTTTCCCATTACTGAACAAATAGTTTTGAGGAAATGTAGGTACCATTGTTAAATGACAAGGTCCATTAAAGAATCCTACTAATCTACATTACTAATATCCCGATGGGAGAGAGCTCAGCAACAAGGTCCATCAAAGCATCCTACTAATCTGCATTACTGATATCCTAATGGGAAAGAGATCAGCAACAATGTCCATTAAAGCTTACTACTAATCTACATTACAAGTGATTTCAATTCATCAACTTATGGAAAATAAGGCTGATCCTTACAACATCAAGAAAATTTCACGCAAGCAAAGATGTCCTTCTTGTCTAAGTTGCTCTGGCCCTTCAACGTATCTTATATTCTACTCAATTTAGAATGCTATGTATGGCACAGATTAACAATCTAGGCACTAAACCATGTCAGTGAGTGAGATCAAGAACCAGAACAAGAAGCACAAATTTTAGAAATCTATGCTTTTGCTGCTTTCAAAACATCTGAATAATTTATCCTATGCATTCCACATTACTAATACGTTAAAAAGCAATCATGCATATAACAAATCAGGAGTTTGAAAAACATAAATTATACAAAAATTGCCATCACAGCACAGTGCCTTGTTTCACAGCATCAGGACTAATGGCTCAATCTAGAATGTTTCCTTCACTGAACGAATAGGTCTTTATGCTAGGAATATAGAAAGACAGATTGCCAGTATGCCTGAACCAACATCACACAGTTCAACAAAAAGAAGACCATAATATGGTGATCAGTGGCAACCAAGGACTTTGAAGTAATCAGTGCATATTCTCTCTTATGTTACTATCATCAAAGAATTTGGCAACATCAAACGCAATACAACACTGGGGAAAAGAAAAGGAAAGAAGTGATGCTAAACTTCTAATGTTGGCAAGATAATAAACATAAATGTAACTTTGAAATTGTTCCAGATTTTGCAAACCTTGGTTGACTTCCCAGCTGCTGATCAGATTGTATACACAATACCACCAATAATGATGAGCCATGGCTGCCTTTATATTGCTGAGACACAGATGCCCTCTAAGATAACTAAATAATTCACCAAGAGATCTTAAGGCCAATGAAACATAGATTCCCTTGATTATGCTTTTATGTCATAGTAAACCTTCAATAATTCTGAGGTTCAGGGAAGGAAAAGAAATGAGAATGTAAGAATGCAGTTCCAGCTTGCTGAATGTCTGTTTTAGTTATTTCCAAGAAGAGGCAAAAGAAATGGAACAAGTCAAGGATTCATGCCTCAGTTGAACAACTGAAACCAAAAAAAAAAAAAGAAAAAAAAGAAAAAGGAATAAAACACCACAATAGAAAATTCTCACCTCACACCTTTCAATTACCAACTTTACTGGAACTTTCCCAGATCCTCAGCAAAACAGGGTTATGTTGCAGTAATGTGTTCGGATGGCAAGCCATTGAGTCCACCAGATTCATAGAAGCTACAGAATCTCATTCCTCAAAAAGCAAGAATGATAGGGGCGATAATGAACAATAGCAAAAACTCCAGAAGATAATGGAAACTCATGCATACGAAAGAAAGAGAGAGAGAGATACTACTGCTTGAACAGGCTTCTATTACATGTAAAGTTGCTCAATGCTGACATTCTAATGATTGATCCTTCCAATTCCTGTAAAATTCGTAATGAATAACACCAATTATTAGGGTGTGAAGCTAAATACGATGAATTGCCTATATCAGTAAATATTGAACTGAGGTGCATCATAACACCAACAACCAGAAAGACCAGAAAATGAGGAGCACAAAGTTTCTACACATTGCATGCTTTTGTTACTTTTCAAACACCTGAAAATTATCCTTAAGAAGAATGTTCCAGATTATAGGCATGTAAAGCTGGACCTAATGCATCTAATGCAACAGGAGGACTTTAAAAAATGTAGATTGAACAAAATTTACGAGCATAACAGGGATAGCCAGTCTCAACAGGTGGGCAGCATCCAAAAAGTCATGAGATCTAGTCTGGATAGTATCCAAGACAACTTATCAAAAAGGTCGTAAGGCCCTTCAGAACCTGATGTAACATACGGAAGTTTCAATGCCAAACAAAATGTCCTATAGGAATCAAGTATCTAAGTTGAACCAAAGACAGACTGAAAACACATATAATTATAAAGTATCCACTCACATAGGCCTACAATTTTATGCAAGATACCAAGAAATGGTAGAAGTCATGTTGGTGATAATTTCAAGGACTTTCATGTTTTGCTTACATTATTGTATTTATACCTCATTCTCTTTAGGCAGGTCAACTGCCTTTGAAGTTTCAATTCATCCATTGCAGCACCTCTACTTCCTTATTGGACTCTCCACATTTTCTGTTACCAAACTGATAAGAGAGATGCAGTCTCTTCACAACTCAAACAAAAAAAAAAAAAAGAAAAAAAAAATCAGAGGACTAATATCAGACAAAATGACAAAAGGCTAAAGAAGCACATTATGCGACCAAAGTAAAACTTGCCTTCTATACATTCAACAAAAATCTATAAAGAACCAAAGAACTTGTACCCAAAAAAAAAAAAATCTAACAAGAACCCAACAAAGACGGCAAAAAATCCACAAAGAACCATTTAAGGGGAAAAAAAAAGCAGAATAAGAATGAAAAACATGAGCAACAAGAATCAGGAATCACTGATACAGGTCCAAAGTGCTACAAATCTTGGTGACCCCAGGGTGTTGCGTTTCTAAGGCAAGCCAACACAACCAATGTGTTGTTAGCTGATTTTTTTTATCTTAAATGAAGAACATGCACCCACAAATACCTCTTTTTTTTTTTTTTTTTTGAAAAATGAAAAATGGCTGGCAGCAGAACATGGATGGAACATGTCATTAAAATGATTGAAGAAAGTGGAGCTATCAAGAGGGACCAATTAAGGTCAAAACAAGAAAATAGAAAACCATCAACAAAAATTTGAATCAGAAACCAAACACCTTACTGCGTCCATCAGACCAAAGTACTAGAAAATAGTATTTTCGTTCAATCAAAGATGGCAGTTTACAGTTAAAGAAAGAGGACTTCTACTTTCTTGTAGCCAAGGGCCAAGTGAGAGGAAAAAAGGAATCCAAAAGAAGTTTACACCTAGCTGCTGTTCTTTTCTCCTTGTTTTGTGAGGCAGACTTCTGGTCATGGCACATGAACTAATGAACATATTTCACACGTTGTTCATGTTAGTTATGTGAAAGGAATTTAAGCTCATTGAATACTGGAAAATTTCCGGCTTTTGTCAGCCACAGTTCAATGATTAATTACAGCTAAAGAAACAAGCAGACCAAAGAAATAGACATAAAGTATACAACCTTGACACCGGGGTAGAGCCAACTTGAGGATAGCTGCTTTGTCAGCAGCAGATGTTAGATGGGCCTGAATGCTCCATAAAACTAAAGGTTAGTCCTTTCCTGCAATGGAAACCTTCCCGTCAAGAAAAGACCTAAAGAATATAAACATGTCCAACAAGATTACAAGTTTCCAGTGACAAAGGATGCGAGAGGTTAA
Source organism: Bruguiera parviflora (assembly GCA_019804595.1). Taxonomy (NCBI): domain Eukaryota; kingdom Viridiplantae; phylum Streptophyta; class Magnoliopsida; order Malpighiales; family Rhizophoraceae; genus Bruguiera; species Bruguiera parviflora. The sequence goes on along the minus strand of CM034046.1, from coordinate 13,541,741 downwards.
ATGAAGCATTTTAAAAGGCTATACTATTCAATGTAACTCAAATACACACAAAGTAGCATATTGTATGATGTATGCACTTTCTGACAGAAGGAATCACACTTTTTTATTCACAAGAGAGATAAGTTGTATGATACATTCCATTATCTGCAAAAGACAAGTGTAACCTACCTCCCCCACATGGCCAACCTTTTGTAACAACTGAAGCTGAAGATTGAGGGAATGACAAGTTTTTTATGCCAGCAAAGATTTCACAACTCAACTCCATCTGCAGATTAACTTCTTAAACCAAAATCTCTCACCTAGTTGGCACATTGCAAGAGGCAACCCTGCATTATCTTGATGTCTTGTCAACATCTGCACAAAGAATTACAGATTAATTGATTAAAATCATTTGATGTCATAGAAGAAGCATAACAGTGACAGATCTTTCCAGGATTTCCATCCATGAACATGTCAAAAAGGAGTGCAAAGCCTATTTAATTGAGACATCTAACATGCAAATTCCTGGCAAGATGCTCTATGCAAAGTGGATCTACCACAATAAGAACACCGAGTAGGTTCAGAAAATTCAGGAAAATTGTGGAGCTGAACACCACCCCAGGCCAAAGAATCCCACTGCATTCAAGAAATAAAAGTTGCACCAAATCTGGACGAGATTTTATTGCTGCAAGGGCAGCATGGTGGTTAGGCTGTGCATCAATATCCCATATGAGAACCTGAATTTTTGGAATATTACAATGTAAACAACATTTCTTTCTCAAAAATTAAAACAACCTGAATAATTATATAGAGGCAAAGACACTCGCATCAGGGCTGTCAGTATGAGTGGCCACTATCCTGCTAGTTTGAGGAAGTTCTTGGATTCTGTTCACTGCAAAAGTATTTTGAGTTATAATAAGGAAAAAAAAAAAAAAAAAACTTGTGAGACTTCCATCCTTTATAAGTGGAAAACTTTTGAGCATGCAACCCAGAATTGAATTTTTAACTATTTTCTAACACATACAAAATGTAGGAATGATCAGACAAAGATATCTAGGATATGAAAGTACATAAACTATACAAAAGGAAACATTGATGCTGAGTGAGGAATTTGTGTCACAGGAAACAGGAAAGCATTCTGCATAATTTTTCCATGAAGTTTTACCTCTCCATGATGTATGATGGTCTTGTATCTCCTAAAAAATGGAGAGCGTGCTTCTTCATTGAACTGAAGTACAAAACACAAGACACCAGTTTAAGAACCATGCCACATAGGATCTTTTCTAGATGAGAAGAGAGAAACAAGTGAGATCGTAGGAAAATCACCAGAGATATGTGCTCTGCAGCAGCTACTCTAGGCTTGACAAATTCACAATTTGCAATGACCAGGGTATTTGGAACTTTCCCAGATCTTCAGCAAAACCAAGTTATGTTGCAGTAATGTCTTTGAAAGGCAGGCCATAGAGTCCACCAGAGACACAAGCTACAGAATTTAATTACTCAAAAAGCAAGAATGATAGAGGTGATAATGATTAACAGCAAAAACTCCTGAAGATAATGGAACTCGTGAATGTGAGAGAGAGAGAGAGAGAGAGAGAGAGAGGGAGAGAGACTACAGCTCGAACAGGCTTCTATTACATGTAAAAGTGCTTGCTGCTGACATTCTAATGATCCATCCTTCTAATTCCTGCAAAATTTGTAATAAAGAAAACCAAAAATTAGGGGGTGATTTTAAATACGATGAATTACCTGTATCAGTAAATATTTGAACCGAGGTGCATCATAACACCAGCAACTGGAAAGGGCCAAAAATAAGGAGCACAAAGTTTTCACATAATGCATGCTTTGTTGCTTTTCAAACATCTCAAAATTAACCTTAAGAAGAATGTTCCAGATTATAGATATATTAAGCTGGGCCTAATGCATATAATGCACGAGGAAGAACTTAAAAAATATAGATTAAACAAAATTTACGATCATAACAGGGATAGCAGGTCCCAGCAGGTGGGCAGCATCCAAAAAGTCACGAGATCCAGTCTGGAGAGTTTCCATGACAACTTATCGAAAAGGTCCTAAGGCCCTTCAGAACCTGATGTAACAAACGGAAGTTTCAATATCAAACAAAATATCCTATAGGAATCAAGTATCTAAGTTGAACCGAAGGCAGACTGAAAACACATATAATTATAAAGTAGCCACTCACCTAGGCCCACAATTTTATGTAAGGCACCAAAGAAATAGTCGGAGTTATGGAAGTGATAATTTCAAGGGCTTTCATGCTAGGGTTACATCATTGTCTTTATACCTCGTACTCTTTAGGTGGCTCAACTGCTTCCGAAGTTTCAATTCATCCGTTGCAGCGCCTCTACTTCCTTATTGGCCCCGCTACATTTTCTTTCTTCACAACTCAAACACCCAAAAAAAAAAAAAAAAGAAAGAAAAACAGAGGACTAATATTAGAAAAAAAGAGAAAAAGCTAAAGATGCACATTATGTGACCAAAGTAAAACTTGCCTTCTACGCTGTCAACAAGAATCTATCAAGAACACCCAAAAAAATCTATCAAGAACCAAAGAAAGACAGCAAAATATCTACAAAGAACCATTTAAAGAAAAGAAAAAAGAACGAAAAAAGATATGCGAACAATCCAATAAAATTAAGATGGATTACCTTTCAAGGACTTTCATGCACGAATAACTGGCTCACACCATTGCCTTTATACCTCGTTCTCCTTAGGGTTAGAGTTAGAGATGTCGTTTCTTTCTGCAGCGCAAATACAGCAAAGAATCTATCAAGAACCAAAGAAGTTGAACCCTAAATATATATCAAGAATCAAAGAAGAACAGAAAAATAACGACAAAGAACCATTCAAAGAAAAACAGCAAACAACAAGAATCAAGAATCACCAATACAGGTCCAAGGCGCCACAAGTCTTGGTGACGTTAGGCCTTTTCTAAGGCGACGCACCATTCTTGCAAAAGATTCATCCCTTTTTCCAGGCTCCTTTGCATTCCTGAAGGAAAAAATTGACAGATTTCGTTAACTCCGGCAACGGCAACGACAGCTGTTAGGAAGCGAAATTGGGGGGTAGACTGGAGAAATAATCTCAGGGCGACGAAGGAAAAAGGCCAAGGACGCCCGAGAGAAAGAGAAAGAGAAAGAGAGGAGACGAGCAAAAATTGGGGAAATTGAGATTTGAGAGCGGGAAGCAAGGCAAGTGATTTGTTTTAGAAGAGAGAAAGTGACGCACAAGACCATACATACAGGCGTTAGAGTAGCGTGTCCAATCCGTCTCCTAACAGGATTGTCACCGGGACTTAAACGACGCAGTTTTGTGATATTTTGAAGAATCAGACCGTTATAGGTCAGCGATGGCACTGCTTTTAAGAGTAAGCGAGCGACTTAAATCTCTTACGTCGGCCAGCTTTAAACTCATATTTTGGGCTAGATAGGTAAGTTGAAAATGGGCCTCAATTATTACCAGGCAAGCCCAAATATCCTCTCAAAGCAAGGAAATAGTGATATTCAGAGGAACCCAAATTCTGTTGTTGCAATGCAAGGGAGGTCAACCAATCCGCCAGCCTATGGCCTTCCCTATCAACATTGTTAATTCGAATCTCTCGGTCCCGCCTCAGTAGCTCTCTGCACTCATTAAGTATGTGGGACTGAAAATGGGTGCCCGAAGGCCTCTCGTTGATGGCCTCTATAGCCGGACCTAGAGTCCATCCCAAGTGCAACTCTCTGGCAACCTCATTTCACGCAAGACAAAAGGCTAAACTAATATATATTATTTATTAAAATGATTAATATTGAGGCGTCACAATATTTTTTTTTTTATTTCAATTTTATCTTTAAACTCCCAACTTCTTGCCGGTACTCGTTATTTCTTAAATTATTCTTTTCTTAAAATTTTTAGGACAAAATTGAAATTTCGCTATAGGATGTCCCTAAAAACACAAACGAACGAACGGATTTCTGTCCATATAGATTTTGCCAGGTAAGATGGCAACGCAGTCCATATAATTCAAACCAAACTGCAATTTCATTTTAATAATAAACCGCGAAGATTATCACTTTTGGGTCTAAAGAAACAACAAATAGAAATCTCCCGAATACATTCCCTGGCCAATCCAATTGATGGCAATTAAAATCAGTAAGATCACCGAACCAACAACCAAAATGGTGGAAGATGAAGACGTGGGGAATTCCAACCAAGAAAGGTAGGCTAGGCACCCAAGGGCTAGTACCTGAAATTTTGGAATAGAGAACCAAGATTTGACCATTGATTCGATTTGTTTCAACCCACGGCCAACAGTCCTTGACCGTATTAGCTTACCAATTTAGTTTGACACTCGCAACACCCATGTTCTAACTTGCAGATCATTTGGATGTGAAAGAACAATGCAGGTGGATGGTCTACCTATCTTCATGGTGTGGTTAGAGAAAGACGGGACATTTGCCTCCATTCCATTTGGCAACACAATTTCTAATTTGCATGATATTATCCTAATGCATCAATTATCAAAATGAAAATGCATGACACTTCATTTTGAGAAAACTGTATTAAAATGTACTGTCCATGAAACGGGAACAAAAGTAAAACTCCAATTTTACCGGGCTATTGAGCTACAGTCCAAAACCGAAGGATGCTTCAAAGAAAGAAAATAATGGAATGGCAATTCTCACTAAGCACTCTTATCAGCCTTGGCAGCAGTTGCAGCAGCTTGTCCTCTAAGACGACCAGTCCTCCTTGCAGCAATGAGACCAACCTTCTGGCCAGGAGGGGCATCACGCCTGACTGTGCTCGCATGTCCAATGTGCTGGTGATTACCTCCTCCATGAGGATGCTCAACCGGGTTCATTGCCACGCCACGTACCTTGGGCCAACTATTCCTCTTCATTCTGTACTTGTGGTAGGCATTACCAGCCTTCAGGAGGGGTTTCTCCGTCCTACCACCACCCGCAACTTGTCCTATCATTGCACGGCAACCACTCGGAACAATCTTCTTTGCACCAGACGGAAGTTTGATCCTGTGTCAATCAATTCACATATTAGCTGATATAACTTCATTGAACTATTGCAAATGGATACAAAAAAGGTAAGCGCAAAAGTCAAATCAACATGCTTAAGCCTGGAAAAGAGATCAAAAAGGTTGGGTAAATCCATCAACAAGCTATGCACACAAACCGAAATTTATCAAAGTCAAAAAGAAAGAAGAGGAAGAATGAGAAGTTTCAAATTTCTTTCAATCCAAACAAGAGAGCAGAGAAACGACTCAAAAATGAAAGAAAGATAAATTTCAGTGAAAAACAGCACTAGACTTCTTTCCCCCCTCTCTTTACTTACTTTTGTGCTCCCACCCGGGCTTCATTGAAAGACCAGACCCGAGGAATTTGAAAAAGTAGCAACATATAAAGAATTCAGTGAGATCAAATTGATACAGCACCTCCCCTTACCTTTGACCGACCAACCTTTCCTTCCCCTAATAGCTCTTACCATTCTTTGGCCCTCTCTTCGGGTGTAACCTGGGGTTGGTTCACTTGGAATAGAAACAGTGGAAACATTTACCTTGAGGCTAAAGTTTCATAAAGTAACTTCGAGGTCCATTGGACGTACTTTTATGAGTTTATTCAAACAGTTGACACCCTTCATGTAGAACTCAAAAACTTAATTAGAAGCCAAAATGGCCAGAAACTTGGACAAACTCCGAACAACATTGTTTGCACATATACCTGCGCATTTCCGTAGTTTTTCTCACTTTTATTCACTACAGAACAGCTTTCAACTCAAATTAACATTCGTCTAAAACAAAAACAGACAACTTAAACGCTTGCATGAGATAATAACATATTATAGATATTTATGCAAAAATAAATAAATAAAAGATAATAGTAAGAATAAAAAGGTCATTCGAGGCATCACCTGGTAGTATCATTATCTGGATTATGGCTAATAACAATGGCATAATCACCAGAAGACCTAGCGATGACGCCGCGATCACCGACGTGATGCTCCACGTTGCAAACCACAGCTCCTTCAGGGATGGATCTGAGGGGCAAGACGTTGCCAACCACGAGCGTGGCCTTCTTGCCGCAGTACACGAACTGCCCCGTGTACATGCCCTCCGCAGCTATGAACAGCTCCTTCTGCTTCTTGTAACGGAACGGGTGGCGGAAAGCGACCCGAGCGAGCGGGGCACCGCGGCCCGGGTCGTGGATGATCTCCGTAATCACTCCCTTGAGGTAGCCGTTCCGCTCGCCGAAGTCAAGCGACCGGAATCGGGCCGGACCCTTCCTGTGGTGGGTATGGGATTTGAAAACCGACCCGGCACCCTTGCGCTGAGCTCGGATGACCCGACCCATCTCTTTTCTCTCTCCCACTCTCCAACTGCAGACGGCGAATGAGCACACAGAAGAGAGAGCCAAGGGTTGGGGTTGGAGAGAGTAAAGAATAAAATTTGGTGGACGAAAACCGCAACGGTGTCGTTTTAAATATATTTGCTAACGTGTCACTAATTGGTTGGTTCGTCTAAGATGGGAATGGTAGGACGCAACGCATGTGAATGATATATCATTACAATGGTGTCCTCTCCAATGTCGCGATGAGATCAGTATATCTTTGAACGAAAATCGGAATCGGAATCGAAAAAGTGCGAAAATAGATTCCGATAAAAAGAGAAAGAAGGAATCGATCTCGTCGGTAGATCGAACGTCGGGGAAAGAGAGAGAAAGAGAAAGGGAAAGGGAAAAGAGCAAGAAGAGATCGAAAATGGCGTCGGCAAATCAGGTGAGGGCATCGCACGTACTAATTAAGCACCAAGGTTCTAGAAGAAAGGCGTCGTGGAAGGATCCGGAAGGTCACGTCATCGTGAACACCACCAGAGACAGCGCCGTCTTCCAGCTCAAAGCCCTCCGGGACGACATCGTCTGTGGCAAGGCCAAGTTCGAGGATATCGCATCTCGCTACTCCGATTGCAGCTCCGCCAAGCGCGGCGGCGACCTCGGTTAGTTCCTCTTCAATTTTATTACTTTCCTTCTTAATTTCATAGTGAAATTTCAGAGAGCGGTTTGAGAAACAAGAAAAAAAAAAAAAACCAACAAAATTATGCTGTTTGCAATGTGTAGAAGAATTGGCGTACTCTGCTTAGCCTTAGCTCATAGAAACCTTTGACTGCTCTAGAATAGTTTGCAACTTGGATATCTTCCTCTATGTGAATGCTAGTTTATAGGTTTTCTGATTTTAGGTTCTATTTGTTAAGTTTCAGCTATTATAGTTAGATGGTGATCGCTAAGATTTGATGTGTGCTTCGGCAGTAGCATTGCTATTAGCTCAGGATTAAGCTTTTTTTTATTCTCTATTTGCGAGGCTGAGCATTGTTATTTGTAATATAAGAATTTTTTCGGTTTGCTATGTACTGAAGTGGCTTGTTTCAATTCCTTGTTCAAACTACCGTTGAATTTCTTTCTTCCCACAGCTGAGGTAGGATGTGTTTGTTGTATTCTTTTAAGGCAAATAAAGAATTGCTTTGATTCATGAGAGGTTGGGTTGCCTTCTCATTTAGCTTCCCACTTGTTTCTGGGTTGGATTGTTCACGTTGGGTTGTATGCATGTTGCTTCGGCTGCTATAATTTCTTTGACAAGGGGCCTCTGTCTTTGAGTTGGTTAATGATGCTTGATCTTTTCTTATCTCAGCCCTTCTGTCGACACAGCTTTGAAGAAGTCAGATTCTGTAATTTTCCTAGAATGTCTCTCACAAGTCAAGTGCTCACAGCATAGAATGTGAGCAGGTGTCATTACATTGACAAATTTGAATAGGTTGTGATGAACTGGTTAGTTCAGAAACTAGGAAAATAGCAACTGGATAGATAGTTGGTTATAAATATCTGCAAAGTGCACAATGCTGTCATTGGTGACAAGTTATTGGTATGATGGTGCATACTTCTGTCCCTTGAATCTTTTCTGGTGAATATAGTTTCCTCTTTGTATCCTAATTCTTCCATGATATTGAAACCCGCTTCATGAGCATTCACAAATATCCCAAACCTTGACCTCATCTTCTAAGCCTTGCCTCCTGTTATCTACCCGCCCCCTCCCCCCCCCCCAACCAAAAGGGAGCTGAACCTGGACCAGAAAATCTCCACCTCTTCTTTCTGTCTTTTTTTTTTTCCTCCTTTGTGTTGATCATAAACAATATAATCGTTCTTTGAATTGAATCCCCAGAAAATGCCTCCTATACCTCCTTTACAAGCTCTATGTATGTGCGCAGAAATTATGGGCAAGAGAACATTTGTTATTTTCTGCATCTGCTTCGGATATATGTTAATGTAAAAATTTTCTGCTTCTATTGCTGGGATTTGATTCAAATGGTTTCAGTTTCTATATAGCGTTTCTTTCATTGTATAATCACATGCATTAGTCTAATTGGAGCTTTATTGCAATTATAATTACAGGTCCATTTGGCCGTGGCCAGATGCAGAAGCCTTTTGAAGAAACAACATATGATCTCAAGGTCGGTGAGATTAGTGACATTGTGGATACTGATAGTGGTGTCCATATCATCATGAGAACTGGTTGATTATGATGAAGCTTCGGAATTATCTGCTGAAGTTTATGTACTTTTTGCAATCAGATTGAAGTATTCAAAGACTGGTTTGCTCTGTGGTTGATATGCCCATGCCTCCATCTGGTGGTGGTTTTGACTCATAGATGCATTGTCCCCCAACATTGGTCCGACCAGTGTGCTAGGAAATATCTTTAAAAGACTTTATCGAAGCGTTTTTCCCTTTAATTCGACATTATAATAAAATACAAAATATATTACATCCTCGCACTCTCTCTCTCTCTCTCTCTCTCTCTCTCTCCGCCGAGGAAAATCATATTTATGTGATATGTCCATATTTTGTAAATGTTTTGCATCTGATTCGTCAAATACTATACTTTCTCTGTTAGCGACCATAAAATTACCAGGAGTTCCAGCCTCTGTGTGTTCGAGTTAGATGGAGAGAATATTGTCGGCTATAGGGACAAATGGACGTGTTTCATTTCGTATGAGAACATCTCATGTTAACCGAGGTCTCTTGAGTGGAAAAAGAATATGGTAGATCCATTTATCCATTATTAATTCCGTCTAGTGACGATTCCGAATCGTCCTAAACCATATTTTTTGTCCGTAGCGCATTTTCAAGTTGATAAACTTTTACTCAATTCAATCTGCTACTTATGCTCTAACTTAACATGCCGAAAGAGTTCCTCAACCATAAACAATCGATAGCTGCCACATTTAACGCTTTATGCACGGTTTCTATTTTACATTTTGGTCTATATTCGAAATTCTAAGGATTAAGTCTTTAATAGTTATTATAAGCATTGGCCCTCCATTTTGTTTCCAAGAGTCCAAAAAGTTAAATCATGGACGAAATTATTTTGCGAAGAATTAATTGAGCAGATGGATGGGACCAACGGGTACCATTCTCCCCGCCCGGAACCACATCAAAAAGATTTCAATAAATATCTCGCTGAAAATTTCGCAACTTTCCTATCTAAAGAGTGTCAGCTTATAAATCGATTCTGTACTTCTGAAATCTGAACCCCGAACAAGATCCAAAGGGATAATACGTTAGACACATATTTACCGACTTTCATGCCCCCTCCTACCGTAGACACTTGCGCGAAAAATTTACCACCCATAGTTATGTTCACCCAGTAATTTCTGTACCTAGCTTCATTCTCTTCGCACCTGGGACCACAAGTGCGCTACCAGTTGGAAGTTGAAATGTCAAATCATGCTGGTAAGGGCAATTAGAGCCATTTCGGCAACCCCTTGAGCTTTTAAAGTACATGCAAGGTTTCTGAAACTTGGTTTTCACTTCTCTCATTTTATTGTTTTGTAACGAGAGACTTTGATGATTGCTGTTTAGTGGCATACTTCGGTCCTGCACCTCTGGCTTTTCAATACCATGTTCTCTAATCAGGTTCTTAATATAGTTGACATCCATCACAGGATTGGTTCTCATGGCTTCGGAATAAGTTTCTGTGAGAGAATTTGGTTTGGTTGGCATAGCTGTATGAGGTGGCACCAAGTTGCTAAGGGGATCGGTTCTCATGGCCTTAAAAGAACAGTTGGGAAATGCATTTGGCGGGTTAGAGATGGGAATCGGGGAGGTTTGGACGGGCAAAGGCTGGGAATAAAAGATTTCAACTATTGGCATAGGAGCTGAGACCTTGACGGGTTCTGGTTTTTGCATAGAAATTGACGAAGCTGATCGCTTTAGCCCAAACACTGGATTAGTTTCTGGTTGTGCACGCAATCTAGTAGCTACTGGCAGCACCTCACTAGACATATGCTGGAAGCCTCCGTTGGTAGGCATTGGTGCCACAAGCATGCCGGGTTTTGGGCAGGGTTCGGAATTCAATCTCATTTCGGGCTGTGATATTGCTCGAATCTCGCTAGATGGGCTGTGGATTGGTCCAGCGGTGGGCTGTGCTGTATAGATTGGAATTCTTGCCACAGGGTTGGGAACCTGATTCTCATTCATAAGTCTCTGAATCATTTTTGGGTCGCTAAAGATTTTGACCAGCAATTCGGAGTCAATCAAGCTTCCCTCCTCTCTGCTGTACATAATGGCAGTTAGAGCAGCAGAAGCAGCCGTAATTAGATCGGCACTTGGATTGGGAAAGTTTCCAGGCACTGATTTTTCAAGGGAAAGCTGCTCCAAAGCAGGGGTCTTATGTGTTGAAGAGTTTAGGGATCTAGAAGACAACAGAGAATGCTGAAATGCCGGAAGCTGGGAGCTAAAGGGAGGGTTTTCAGACGACAACAAATTAGAAGGCGCATCTGCAACTTCCTCTTCATCAATAGGAGTGAGAGGGACTACAGGCGTAAGGCTATCATCATAATTCTCACCTTCTGTTTCCTTGGAAACAGACGGGCTGTATAAAAATAGATGTGAGTTTCAATTAAATGAAGATTATTAAAAAAATAATAGACATAAAATAACACAGCTGTAGAAGATTTTACCTAGCAGTAATGTCAGAAAGTCTCGGGTAAACTGCTTCAAGCACTCTCATCTCCCTCAGTAGTTGAGTCTCTGCCTCCTGGCTCTGCTCGCCGGCAGCAACATGCCAGCTGCAGCTGATAACAAACTGTTCAAGGAGACAAAAGAAATCATCTTTAAATCTTGTAATCTCAAAAAATTTCCCAATCACAAACCACCCATAAAAACCACAAAACTGGAGATAGATGCAAATATGGAGAGAAAGGAGAGGAAGTTATCTGCTTACCTTGGGAGGACACTTCCATGTAATGCTAGGGATGCTGGATAATTTTTCCTTGGATGAGTTCAAATGGTGACTGCCCTCAAAGCCCGGGGGTACGTCACCAAATTCCTTAACATTTGCATGCTGCAATTCCCACGATGGCTTTTTCTGAATATGAGTTTGGACTTGTGTACAGATTTTGGCAGGACAATCCTCAGTTTCAAACAGCCTCACCTATATAAAAATAGGAGGAGGTCAACAATAGAATTTATACGGTAAAGTTCTGGTGATCCAAGAATCAAACCATGCTAGACAATCAGTGGGCATGAACCATACGGTGACAAAAAAAATCTCAGTAAGATTTCAAAACAAGAACTCAATGCGCACCCATATCGCTGGAACAGTTTAATTATCATTGTCAGTGCAATATTTTCATACATTTGAGTCCAATAATGATTGTGTCCAATGCTTTCAAATGAACAAGTGCGTGGCATTGATTCACGTCATCGAGAATTATCAAGTATCCGCGTCCCTCTCATCTTCACCTTCAATTCTGTCTTTAAATCGTTAATGTAATCATTGAAACAAATTTTCACGTGGACAGTCCTCGTCCGGGTAAAGAAGAGTTTCTTGATGCATTGTTCAAAGTTAGGAGATACCCATTTTTTAGATAGAAATAATTAGCAACTTCTTATATTATATCTTCAGGATTATCATTTAAACAAATTCTCACTTCCAATATTGCTGTTGAGACAATCCTTACACCTTGTTCCATTTTTTTTTTTTTTTTGTAAGTATGATTCACTTTTTGAGGCTATTTAGGATTATATTTCGATCCACAATTTATTGTCCTGCAGACAGGATTGAAACAATTGCATGAAATTCCCCGTGCGCCATGGTAGAATAGTGACACAAAAAGAGCCACAACCAAACAGAACAGCGACTTTCACACACACGCACGGGCAATTTAAAATTAATATGTAGCACCATTCTCGCCGTTCAATCCACTCCGGAACTATATAAATTGAACGGTGGAATATCGGTGCCCAGAATCAAAATCTTAATGGTGAGACCCAACCATGATTCATTAAAGTCCTTAAATTTTAAGCCAATAAATAATTCTGCAATTTTATTATTATTATTATTTATTTTACTTCTCTCTCTCTCTCTCGCTCTCTCTCTCTCTCTAATTGGACTTTTCCTTCTTAGGATGAGTTAACCGTACAAACAACGTGAAGGCCAACAAGACCCCAATATTCCAAGTAAATTCATTTTATTATTCGTTAATTACAACAACGTTTTTTAAAGCCATTATTGAGAATATATATATATATATATATATAGCGAATCGGACCAGAAAAGGCAGAAAAAATAAAACAACAATCCCAAAGCAATAAGGAACAGATAGATGGTTCAAGAATGTGAAGGAATGGCCGTTATACCTGACAAAGATTAACACCTGGTGCCCAAGAAACCCTATTCGATTTCCCCGTTGGCTTCATATGATATGATCAGAATCGCTCTGCCTTCAATCAATTTATCACTAAACTGAAAACGTTCTTACCCAGATTCCAAAAAAAGAGAGGGAAAAAAAAGATCAGGGAAAACGGCGCAGTTCCCAAACTAATCTAGTTCAAGAAAATAGGAAACCCTAATATTTTAATTGATCATTAGGCTCGCGGCTGTAACAGAGGCAGATGAGGAGAAGAAGAAGAAGAAGAAGAAGGAGAGACGCGGTCCTACAAGATAGACAGAGAGGCTCTCGGAAACCCTAGAGACGCTCGTGTTTGCTTGCGTGTATATTTTATTACCCTTTTTTTTTATCCAAGGCGCAGAGCTTTATACAAGTGGGTGGGTATTTATACGGTATGATTGAGTCCGTAAATCCGACTTTTGGATTTCTGGAGCTGCTTAGCTGGCAATAAGCGGGGTCGAAGGGGTGCGAATGAAGAATACTCCCAGAAAATAAATCAAGCACATATATATAAATTTTATTAAATTTATTTATTACGGTTAATTTTATTAATTAAATTTAATTTATATTTAATATTTTTTATTAAATATAATCACTTAATAGTTATCCAAATATTATAAATATATATATTTTTATTTTATATTAATAAATTTATTAATACAATATAAATTTAATTTTTAAATAATGAAAAATTTAATATCATAATTATTTTTTAAATATTTAAAAATATTTTTATTAAGCTCTTAAACTTTTAAAAAAATTAAAATTTATAATATATTAGTAAATTTAATGATATCACTATAAAAGAAAAATATATTTATTATATAACATATAAATAATTATTAAATAGTTATATTAGTCGTGGTTTAATGAATATATTTAATAAAAAATATTAAATATAAATTAAATTTAATAAATAGATTTATTGTATTTTTTAATTAATAAAAAATAAATATAATTACAAAATATTTTAAATATTATGTATAAAATTAGATATTTATCTATAAATCAATTGTTATAACTTATGAAAAAATAATTTAATTAATAATTTGATATAGTCTCTTTTTCATAATTTTTTATTCTTATTTGTTTCGTAATAAAAATATAATTATATTTAAAATATAATATTAAATTTTAAATTTATTAATATTAAAATTAAAACAAATTCAAATTTTAGTAATAAATTCTCTTTACTGAAGAAGTTGAATGATTACCTCAAAGATTATCCCAACTCCAACTTACAAATATAATTAATAAGATGTATTTTATTTTTAAAAAAAATTGTTACATTTCTGTCCATTATCATTTAAATGGTAAATTTATATTTTAAGGTTTATATTTCAAAATCTGTTATTTGTTTGTATGCCAAGAAGAATCCTTGAAAATATATTATAGGGAAATCCCAACTTGACAAAAGTTCGATCGAAATGCATTCAATTCCCTTTTGAAGCTCTATCAAACTACTATCAGTTTTTTTGAGCGTTTCAGTCATCAGAAAGTTTACGGCTATTGATTAAAAACTAATGATGAAAAAATTTGAATGCTAAATCCTTTAAAATCCTCTGAGAAACCGCTAGTATCAATAGTTTGACTTCTAAGCTGCAACATGAGAAAACGGAAAATGTTAAAGAACGAATAATAATAATAATAATAATAATAATAATTGGCAAATAGAAGCCCTTCGTAGAAATTAACACCATGGTTGTGGTGGTGTCATAAAATTGTATGATCAGATTTGTCCATAAATTTGAAGGCCTAGTTACTAGGCCAGATACATCCGACTCTTTGGGCCCCGCATATGTCGGCTTGGTTTGGCCCAACTTGAATATTTTAAATATTTAATACTTAATTTTAATGTGAAAAATGAAGGAATTATTAAGAGTTACGCCAGGCTATCAGGAGCAATCAATCAACAAGGGGCTCCGTGGCCTGGACCCAAAGCACTCTCTCGAACCTAAACTCAATCATAGCAATTAATTAACTAGGCAAGACATTAATCTAAATTAAAAAAGTTTCACGATCCACATTATGGCCCCGACCTGTGCACAGGTCGGTCTATGTGAAATATGACTTGCAATGTCTAGCGTAATAGGGTAGATAATAGAATGAGATTGTACAAAATTTAAAATCTAAAGTCCGACGCAGTAAACTGAATGTACGTATCAAATAGACCTCCTAAAATCTAATTCATTTTATGCGAAAATTTGTACGACGAAAAATGTAACCGCTATGAACACAAATAAACAGGGGCACGGAAGTATATATTATGATTTTTGATAAAAAGTTGTTAAATCAGATGTATAATGAGAATCAAACGTATAAAATAATATATTTTTATTAAAAAATTTATTAAGTTGTAAAACATGCAATAAAAATAATTAAAAAAAAAAAACTTTTACAAGTCTTGTATTCTTCGGTAAAATTAAAATTGAAATCTCAGAAAAGAAAGCTATGTTTCCCATAATTTTAAGAAGTTTCGTGTTCTATAGAATGGTTAGCCATACTTGGTGGTCTCTCTGTTTTGAGTGACAAATAACATGGGAACAATAAATAAGTGGTAATTATGTTTTGTATAATCAAAATTTCTATATCCCAAATTTAATTGGGTAGAAAATTTGTTTTTATGCAGTTGTGTATGCTGTTTTTGTAGCTTACGGATAAGTCATACCTCCCTCAAAGTATAGATTGTCATGTCTCTTGGATGTTGAATAGAAAATACTCATGCTTTCCCGGTGGGGGAGAGGAGAGGAGTGGACTAAAATTATCGAGAAATAACACTTTTAGCTACAAAATACAATTTATATATAAATTGTGATAAATATGTAATATTTAATGAGTTATGATAAATTTTGTAAATTTTTTTTTAATACAGTGTGATTTGATTTCCTGATTGTTGTGTTAATATAGCTATATAAATCATGCACAGAATTGGCTTCCTCTATTTATTAAAAAGAAACAGAAAAATCAAAAGGGCTCCGTTCCACCCATTAGTCATTTCCACAAGTTTTTCTTGTTCGCCGGTGCTCGCGCCCCTCTTATAGCTGTGCAACCATTATAAGAGATCTCAACGACAAATGCAATTAGCCTCACCTCACAAAATTCCAGCTTATGTGGTGAAATAGGAATCCTCGCGGGAAATAAATATTATGCAATGTTATTCAACGTTTTTGTGATCCAATAATATAGTATTTGTTAGATATCAAAAAATAAAAATTTGATTTTTTTTTTAAAAATATTTAATACAATTAGATATATGTTTTACAAAATTTATTATTCTGCGAGATATAATTCTTGTTAATAGAAATTGTAGGGCACTACTTATACTTTATTTATTTTACAAATTAAAAAAATATATTATGTAGATGGGGGAAAACTCTTTCCTTAATCGAAATTATAGCTTCAAAATATTTAAAAAAAAAAAAAACTAAAAATTAAGATGCACGTCTTTGGGCACGTACAATAATTAAACATTCTTGTATTAATTAATTAATTCGCGCGGAGCGTCTGACTGAATTTCTGCACGCCTCGGGCCTACAAATTTCGGCAGCGAGACCAGAGGGGTATTCTGTCACTCTGCTGTCGCTCACCCGTCGGACCTCTCACTAATGGCGACAGACGATAACACGCACAAGTCCGGATATGCCATGAAGAACAGCGGCGACGCTAAGCCGAAGATAGCGCTGATCACGGGCATAACCGGCCAAGACGGTTCCTATCTGACCGAGTTCCTTCTCAACAAGGAGTACGAGGTTCACGGGCTGATCCGTCGGTCGTCCAATTTCAACACGCAGCGGATCAACCACATCTACATCGACCCGCACAACACCCACAAGGCCCGCATGAAGCTCCACTACGCCGATCTCTCCGACGCCTCCTCTGTCCGTCGCTGGCTCGACACCATTCTCCCCGACGAGGTCTACAATCTGGCCGCCCAATCCCACGTGGCAGTCTCCTTCGAGATCCCGGATTACACGGCTGACGTGGTGGCCACCGGCGCCCTCCGCCTCCTTGAAGCCGTCAGATCTCATATCGTCGCAACTGGCAGGAGCCATGTCCGGTATTATCAAGCCGGGTCATCGGAAATGTTCGGATCCACTCCACCTCCTCAATCAGAAACGTCTCCATTCCATCCCAGATCCCCTTACGCCGCTTCTAAATGCGCTGCCCATTGGTATACGGTTAACTACCGTGAGGCTTACGGACTGTTTGCATGCAATGGGATCTTGTTTAACCACGAATCGCCCAGGCGTGGAGAGAATTTCGTGACCCGGAAGATCACGAGAGCCGTTGGGAGGATAAAGATTGGATTGCAGAATAAACTGTTTTTGGGGAACTTGCAGGCGTCGAGGGACTGGGGATTTGCAGGGGATTACGTGGAGGCAATGTGGATGATGCTTCAGCAGGAAAAGCCCGATGACTATGTGATAGCCACGGAGGAATCACATACGGTGCAGGAGTTCTTGGAAGTGGCTTTTGGTTATGTGGGTTTGAATTGGAAGGATCACGTGGTGATTGACAAGAGGTATTTTAGGCCGGCAGAGGTGGACAATCTGAAAGGTGATTCCAGCAAAGCTAGGAAAGTGCTTGCCTGGAAGCCTAAGGTTGGTTTTGAACAATTGGTGAAGATGATGGTGGACGAGGATGTTGAATTGGCTAAGAGGGAGAAGGTGCTTGTTGATGCCGGATATTTGGATGCCCAGCAACAGCCTTGATTGTTTCTTTTCTGTTTCAGATCTTAGCCTTTTCTCCTAAGTCTCAGCAATTACTTCTTTCTTATTATTCTCTCTCAAGTCTTCTTGCAGGAATGGATTTTACAGTTTCGGAGGCAAATGCTTTCTTGGTGTTTAATTACAAGTGTTTTTCCGTTTCTCTTTGTCAATTGTTCGTTATTAGTCATACGTCCGGGTATTTCCTGCAAAATGCAGCATGCTGGTGAATTTTATGGCAAGTGCCTCAACACTATAGTTGTCAAGATGAACGAGTTAGCATTTTAGCAGCGAAAGCAAATCCAAAAGGGGCCTTTAAATTCCGGAGTCACGCGATGCACCTATTGGCTGTACCACAGAGTCAGCGCTTCAAAAGATTCCTTACTAAATTGTCTTTTGTCAATTGATGGCGTTTTATTTTATTTTATTTTATTTTCTTTATGTCTCTCGTTTACTATTGTCGGCCGCCTGATTTTGGGATTAAGTGTTGGGAAGGACGTTTTTAAGTTTTAAATTTATTAAAGGAAAGTTACTTTGAATATAATAATATTTGGGTAATAAATTATTTTTATGAGAAAAGCTAAATAAAGATGAAAATAAAATGGTCGACTTCAAACTTAAACCCACAAATTCTATGACAATTAATATATTTGCTATACATTTTTTTTTTATTTTTATTTTTTTATAAAGAGAAAACAAACAAACAAACAAACAAACAAAAGAAACAGCTGTGCGCTTTATCGATCCTTGTCCTTTTCTGTGGGGTTTTCCCATCCTTCTCCTTTCTGTCTGACTTCATGTCGGCGTGACAATAAAGTTGACCCCACCCGTTCTAACTTTGTATCCGGTTTCCGTGGTCCAATAGTTTGGCGGGCTTCTGGCCTACTGTCACAGAATTTGGAGCTTCTCCGATCTATATCAGCTAATAAATGAACAAGGGCGAGGGCAAGCACAGCCGTAGAGCGGTTGGGCTAAGCTTATTGGGCCAATAGCCTCCAGTGCATTCGGGTCCAACTGCTCCCCTTGACCAGGACACGCCGGAGGTTAGAAAATTGGAAGGACTGGTGCCGTCGAGCAGATGTCAGAGATGACGAGTAGGCCTCCAAAGTCTCTTTTGCGAAACCGATGCGATGCCTCGCGTGATACTGTGGCAACCACACCGCCACACGAGCCACCAAGAGCCCTCCGTGCCTTGCACGTGGTATAGTCGTCAAGCGAAACGACGTTGTTCAGTTCTATCTCCTCGAGCCGTTCACAAATGAAAGCGGCGCCGTTTCTTTCCCTCCCTCAATCCCATGCGGCTATTATTTCATCCACACCACATACTACTCTGTAGGACAACTACTCTGAATCAAACGAGAAGCACTGTTACGGCGTGTGGTCGGTTAATTAAGTCATCGAATTGTTAGACGATCCGGAACCCTAAAAAATTCACAATCAGGAAGCTGATAGAATCAGCATGACGGCCAGAAATACGGATGCTACCAAAACGACGGCCACTAAAAGTACGCCGCCGGGGATTAAAGCCGCCGCCAAGGTGGTTTCGGAGGCCACTTCAACCACCCCTGAAACAAGGCGTGGCTCCACTATCAAGACTGCGCAGGATAAGGATAACGAAGCCACCACTGCCTCGCCGGCGACCGGCTCAGAGCCCACGCCAGAACAGCCCACAGGTATGATGGACTTCTGACTCTCTATATTTTGAGGATGGGACTAGGGTTACTAGACTCAGGTATCGCAAGGGCTTGAAGCTCTTTTTAGTCCCATCGAGTTTTGCTCCTCTCCAATCAGAAAGGGGAAACGAAATAGCAAGAAACGGGATAAGTAATTCTTGAAGTTGCTGTTGAATCGAACTGATGATTCATGGACAATAATAATAATAATAATACCTAGTTATGTATATTAGGTGAAGAAGCAAAGACACCAAGTCAAAGTGCTCCTCGCAAGAAAAGAGTTGTGAAGCGTGTGGTGAGGGTGTATAAGAAAAGCCTCGGGGGTGCTAAAGCTCCAGCAACGGCAAAGACTCTTCCAGAGCAAACACCAAAGATGGAGGTGACTGCAAAATCTAGTGTTGAAGAAATCGCAGGGGAGGTACTAGTGGAGACAAAGGTATTTGACAGTCCAGAGAAAGAGGGAACTGCCCAAGAAAATGTTCGGCAAACCATGGAGATGGAACAGAAGAAAATGGAAGTTGAACAATCAGTCTCTTCTGGTGTTTTAGAATCCATTAAGATGAGACAATCTGGAATGGAAACAGAAGAACCTGTTTTTAAGACTGCAAAGGATAAATTGGCTGTTGATTTTGGCAGAGAATCTGCAAGAAAGGGGCAAATCATGGTGGAAGTGGATTTACATCCCAATGAAATTTCCAACTCTTCCAAGGATGAAAACCCTGTGGGTACATCAAAAGCAGAGGAAGTGAATGATGGAGCTAAAGTCAATGAGACAAAATATGTTGATGACAAGGAAGAATGTGAAGTTGAAATGGTCAATGCGGAAGGGATCAAGAAAGATGAATTGCGAGTAGAAGATGCTCAATGTGAGCAAGTTGATTATGGTGCTGATGATGGATATGAGTACGGCGATAGAGTGGACTTTGAAGATAATGGTGAGGATGACTTTGTGGAAGAAGATCCTGAAGAGCCTGCTGAAGGAGCTGAGACACTAGAAGAGGAACGTAAAGAACTGACCGCTGTTGCCAAGGAGTGTAAGATTAAAAAAGAGTATGAGATATTTGTGGGTGGCTTGGACAGAGATGCTATAGAGGAGGACGTGAAAAGGGTTTTTGAAAATGTTGGCAAAATAGTTGAAGTCCGGTTGCACAGGAATCTGTCTACAAATAAGAACAAGGGATATGCATTTGTTAAGTTTGCAAATAAGGAGCATGCAAAGCGAGCCTTGTCAGAAATGAAAAACCCTGTGGTATTGAGTCTCTTCATTGTTGTCATGTCATAGTCTATTGGTTATGATTTTCACTCAGTCTCGTTGAATTTCACAGATTCATGGGAAAAGATGTGGGACAGCACCAAGTGAGGACAATGATACATTATTCCTAGGCAATATATGCAACACATGGACAAAGGAAGCTGTAAGGATCTGATTATCACAATACTTCTTCTGTGCTAGATCTGTTCAATGTTTTTTGAGATCATATTGATTTGGCAGATAAGACAAAAGCTGAGGGATTACAGTGTTGAAGGTGTCGAGAATATCACTCTTGTTCCAGACGTTCAACATGAAGGGAGGAGCCGTGGTTTTGCATTTCTTGAGTTCTCTTGCCATGCTGAGGCAATGCATGCATACAAGAGGCTTCAGAGGCCTGACGTTGTATTTGGCCATTCTGAGAGAACAGCAAAAGTAGCATTTGCTGAACCTATACGTGATCCTGACCCAGAAATTATGGCACAGGTGAAGACAGTATTTCTGGATGGGCTTCCTCCACATTGGGACGAAGATCGAGTTAGAGAATGCATAAAAGATTATGGGGAGATTGCTAGGATTGTTCTGGCCCGAAATATGTCAACTGCCAAGAGAAAGGATTTTGGATTTGCAGATTTCTTGACCCATGAAGCTGCTGTCGCCTGTATTCAGGGAATAAACAATGCAGAACTGACTGATGGGAATTCAAAGGTATCTTTTGGACTAAATGGTCCATGTACTTTGGGATGTGCTTTTTGCTTGACTATTTGTCTTCGCTTTCTTTCCTCTTCTTCTTCCTCCCCCTTTTCTTGTTGTTTTAAACCTTGTTATATACTCACCACTTATACTTTAAATTTACATATTTATCTTGGCCAACCATTCATTTGTTTATGTATTTATTCATTTTCCATGATGAAATGCTTTACAGCCTAAAAAAGAATGGGACTCAGCAGGTGGGACATACTTCATTTCTTTTTCTCCTCCTCAGCATTTTACCCTTATTAATATGAATCCTATTTCCTATTTTTTGCCAGAGTCTCTCATCAAAAATATGTCTGTAGCATGTGTCCCACTTACTTGCATGGCACCATTAGGATTTCACCTACTTTGCTTGTCATGTCTGAAATTGTTAAAGATGTGCCCAATTAAGCATTTGATGTTGTGTAATGCCAGACAAGAGTGAAAGCCAGGCTGTCAAATCCATTGCCCAAAACTCAGACTGTTAAGGGTGAAATGCGTGGTGGTTTTCTAATTGGTCATGCTGTCTCTGGAAGCTTCTCAAGATTTGGTAATTTTCTGCTTTTAGGTTTAAATATTTTTATCATTGACAAGTTGTCATCAATTTATTTAGTCACTATTGTTTCATAGGAAGGTCATTTGGGCGAGGTGGACGTCACTTCAACTGGGCAAATTTTCAGCGCAGCCGGGGTTTCTACCCACAAGGTCGTAGCCAGACTAACAGAATGGATCGTGAATATGGCTATAATGATCAACATGCTCCATTTCAGGGGAGGCAATTCGACAGACGAGGTTCTCTGTCTCTCCCTCTCTCTCTGCAAGCACATGTTTGATATTCTGCTTTCATATGAATAGAGACCTATCATGTAATATACTTTTAACAATATAAAACTAACAGCTGTAAATATTTGATGGAAAAATAAATCTAATGCATGCTATGCTGTGAAAGTAGGAGGAAGAAGAGGCCCTGTTAGAGGTAACTATCATGCATCTGCTGGCCCATCAGGATCTAATTTCAATAGGCCTTGGCGTAATCCCCCTGAGAGGGGCCATAGGGATTACATTCCCTCTAGAAGGCAACCATTTCATCCAGAAGAAACCTTTGATAGACCATTTGTTGGAAGACACTTTGATGACCCTTACTTTTATGATGATGGTGCACATGGAATGAAGCGGCCATTATACATGACTGTAAGTCACTTGCTTTCTTTGACACATGTTTGACTCAAATGTGTCATTAACTTGAAATGACTTGTTTCTCCATTGATCTTGTTTCAATTCAAACATCTCTGGCTTAAGGACCATGATCCTGATTACCCAGAACCTAGTAGGCATAGGCCCCGATTAAATTACGGTGATCCAGCAGTTGCATTTCGTGGAAATCGTTACCATGGTAAGGATTGTTATTAGCATGCCTCCCTTGTGGTCTCTGTTTTGTGGTATAAATTATGTTGACGGCTTTATGTTTCAGATAATTATGGAGGAAGCAGTGATCACTACTCTCGTGATTATTATGGTTCGGATGTAAGTAAGCAATCTCTAGCTTATCTGAGTTCCATTTGTTATAGCTAACAGTTTCATCATATCTATATGTTCATCTTGCAGTATGGTGCATATCCACCTTATCATGGAAGTGATCACCGATATGGAGGTGGCTACTACTATTAAAGATGTGAGCATATTCCCATTGCTTTGCAGTGCTACATTGCTATCCCACTGTATTGGCATTTTACAGGTTCTAACTGCAATTTTGTGTAGGTGGGTGTGGAAAGCAGGATGCACTGCATCAGCTATTTGCAAATGGCTTACCATTTCTAAAATAGTTTCTCATTTATTCTTTTATCCTTTTTGGCCTCTTATCTATGGTCTTTCTTTCTATTCCTCTACACCTGTTCTCTATTGAGCTTTTTGGTAAATACTTTTTAGATTTTGTTTGTCTAGTTTAAGGCATGCGATGGATGGATAGAGTGTTGGTAAGACAGCTTTGCAGTTTGATTGTTGGAGAACTTTGCTCTTTATCCCTAGATATGAATGGTCAAGGACTTCAACTGTGGGTTGTGCTCAAGTGCAATTTCCAGTTCACAATATGCTAGTGATCTATATTTTAGATGAAGCATCTGTGATTATGATATATTGATCTTGAAGCTGAAATGAAACAGACTAGCGAGGTTTTATGGAATTGCCAAGATTCTAACGAGGGATTTTCCCAATACTGCTGGAGGTACAAATGTTTAAAATATTTAAGTATGATCATGGAGGCTTTTTGGAGATGATCATGAAGATTTTTAATGGGAGAAACATGCCTCAGTTCTAAGCACTGTTAAATTGAAAATATATTAATTGTTACTTGAGCTACATTGGGCCAGTGGATCTCGATGTTTTCCCCATGGATATTTATTTGAGTTGGGATATTTTAGATCTCATTTCTTTTATTACTTGTCGGGCTGGATGGGTTATGTCTATGCGTGCGTTAATTTTTCCATCTGTTGCCAAAGTTGAATCTCAGAAAGTGTGTTGTGTTGAAGATAAATTGCCCCTCAAAAGAAATCAAGGGTTTAAATGCACTGAGCATTATTGTTGGTTGTGAGGAGCAAAAGTGATTCATTTGCCCCATCATGTCTTTTGGTCCTTCACTAATATCCAGACTTACATATTTTCTGAGAGATCCTTATTTTATCTCTCCTAACAGATTGTACAATTTAGGTTGAAATTGAAATTGGCAGGGTTTTCCTGTGAGATGGCCTTGGATGACATCCAATTGACAAAGATGTGCCTGAAAAGAGAAATTGTATTGGGAAAATTTGAACAAATTTTAAGTCTTTAAGTGTTGAAATGCTGAACAAAGCTTCGGGGAATTTTGTGGTTCTTAGTTGATCCTTAATCTTGATGATCCAAGTATTTATCAGTTGCAGCCATGTTATAGATGCCACACAGCCTGGGTTCTCTTGGAAACTGGGTTTAATCTTGAACTCTAGTACCTTTTGATTGGAATCATGGCATTCATTTTATTGATTCAAGGTAATAGCATTTAGGTTCATCGTTGATGATAATGCAAATTATGAATTTGTTTCTTGTCTTCTTCAGCAGATATAGAGAAAATAACTTTTTAACTTTTGTAAACTAGGAATAGTGGACTTGCAGCTGTGAACAATTTAGGTATTTGCTTTTGAAGCCACTCCATAAATGAGTTTTTTTTTTTTTTACTTGATTTTTCCCTCTTCTTTTAAGGCATTTTTAGGGCAGATCTGGATCAGATGGTTCTGTTTGGTGGTGGTGATACTGGATCAAAGGAAGGTGTCAAGTTAGTTGGGATATTTTTTTTATTTTATTTAAAGAACTTTTGTTTCACAACTTCTGTTTTGAGAGAAAATAGCGTTCCAGTGAAAAGGAAGTATGATTAAAACCCCTGCCAGTGAAGCTGCGGCTTCCTACCAGTAGTTACGGTGTTCTGTTATTGGTTATTCAAGCTACTCCTGTTCTTCCCAATCTTTGCGAGGTTTCCTTTCCCTGCATTTCTGAGGAGTCATTTGCTTCTTCTAATTGTTGTTTTAGCGTTGCCTCCAAACGCATTCTTATGAAAGTTGTTTATAGATCCTTGATGCTACTTAGTTAGGTCTTGGTATTCAAGCAAGTCAATCCTAAGTTGGGTTTTAAAGGTCAGTCTTCCTGTCCGTGCATGTGGATTAAGCATTGTGCCCAAGGCAAGTTAAATTTTTGCACTTTTCTGCTTTTAAACCTTTTGCCGTGGGCAAAGATTGTTTAGATCAAGCCCGTGCTTGCAGTTTCCAGGTGAAATATCCTGTGAAAAAAAGGTGTCTTCCCCTCTGAGGGTAGCCGAGTTATTCTGAAAGTTTTGTTTGATCTGCATTTGATTGATGATCAGCCCCTAATTGGTTTTGATCATAGAAGGCGATGGCATTACTCACTTGTCACCTATTGGTTTTTTGCATTTTTTTTTGGGGGGGGGGGTGGCAGTGGTTCAGAGACCTATTGGTTTTTCAGCTTTCGAAGATAAGATGTCAATATAGATTACAGGCATGTAAAGCAGTCAAACATTACGTGTTTACTGTTATTTATGAGACGTGTACTAGAGGGAACGCTCTCAACAGTCTGCCAACCAGAGATTTAGTTTTGGGAGAGGAAAATGCTTTATATAGAAATAACTTATCAATGTATTTGACATGTTTAATAATTTTATTATTTGAAATCGAGCGTGTGATGTTTGTAGGACTAGGATTCATTGAAATGGCCGTCCGGCCAAAGAAAGACAAAACATTGTGACAGTGCAAACGCTAGAATAACATCCTTTTTTCTTTCCACAAAGGTGGACAGCCACTCGGTTTTTCTCATGGGTTTTGTTTGTTTTACTTAAAATGATTTTTTAATATATATTTTTATAAATTTTTCAGTGCTTAGCAGACTTTAAAATCTGCCGTCAAAGAAAAATATTCTTATTTTCAAGAAAATAATTTTCTTTCGTTATGAGTGAGAATCTGCAAGAGATATAATGGAGATTGGGGAGCAACTCTTTGGTCGGACTTTGGTTTAATGCCACCACCATCGCCATACTCCTTAACCATTCTACCGTCGTCGCCATCACCATGAAACCCTTCCACCATAGCTGCCTCAAGTCCTTCTCTGTCGCTGTCAAGTTTCTCTGCAGTTGATGACATCATTCAAATTGGACTCGATATCTAATTCCCTCAACAGCATCAGCTTCAAGCCCGTTAATTTTTAAGGCGCTGGAGTGTTTACATGACTGTCTAATGACTAAGCAGTTGGCCTTACAGGGCGCTAATGTTGTCCTCAATTTTCTACCTGAGGAGGTAAGAAAGTCTTGCAGAAATCAACTTTGGATTTTAAAGAGGATTGGTGCTGCTTATCATTGGCTGAGCTGATAAAGAGGACTCAATGCGAGGGAAGAAGGCCGATGACTACGTCAAATAGAAAGAAAAAATTGGGAAAGAGGACTCTATTTGCAGCAAGTTTTACAGATCCTAGGCTATGCATGGAGGCCTGTGCGAGGTGGGTCAAGGGGTTGGCTTCTTTTAAACTAGTTTGTTTCTGTTATTGGTCAATGGATTGTTGTTCTCTTGCATGTGGTATGTCAAATTTTGTTAGCGTGGATTTGGGTAGAACCCTACAAAATTCAAATGTGGATTGAAGATTAAATTAATATTCAATGGGCTGTCTTGATAGCAGTGTTGATGAGATGTGAAAATGTAGAGATTTTTGTCTTGGGGATCTTCATGTTACTACAGTTTAACAGGAAATGAAAGAGGAACTTTGTGCTATCCAATTAACAAAATTGACATTGAGAATTACTGGTTTAACTATAGAAAAAATACCGTATTGAGAGTTTAACAGATGTAATTTGTGTCTCAGGGAGTAAGAAAATCATAATGCTCTGGTGCGTAAGTTTTTAAAAATTCATGTTTTTTTCAAACACGGGAAATATTTTTCAAGCAAAATTTGTCAAATAATAAAAAATTTTTCAAAGGCATTTTGCATCACCAGGCTATCGGTTTTAAAATGGAAGAAAATAAGGCGACTCCATTTGGATGGTGCTCCAACTATTGGGCCCATCTCTAGTTTTTCGGCCCATGTGCAGAGTGTGAAAGTCCATCGAGCTTTCTTTCTTCTATTGTTAATACATTTTCTTTCGGCTCGTATGCGGTCAGCCCAGAGTTAATCTTTTTTTGGGCTCCTCGAGGCTGAAGTTTAACCCAATGGGCAAAACATTTTGGGCTCGTTGTACGAAAGGTTGATCCTACGGACTAATGCTAGATATCTTGACCCAAAAGCGTAATGTCTCGTCAAGCCCCTCCTCAATTCTTACTTACGCATAACAATAGTCAAACCAACTCATATATGTTGATCAAGCAAGCAATCAGTATTACTCGCTCACTCTTCGCAAATTATGACTGAGAAACAAATAAATGAAGCGTCTAATTCGACGTCCAAAAAATAAACAAAAATAAAAAAAAAAACATTGAAATACGAAACTGATGTATATGGCCACTTCTGCTTACTTATAGGACACGGGCCACGACTACTGTACACGGCTATTTGACAAACTAAAGACTTGCTTTTTTAACATGGAACAAAGGCTAGCAGCTTGCAGGTTTAATATGCATGCGGGCACTTAAACCTTGCATGCAACAGGCGAGTCATAAATCAAGTTCAATGCAGATATTAAGAAATTAGATTCAAAACCTCGAATTATAAAATATCAAAAAACTAATTACATGCATTCGGTATCAACGTGCGTGGCCGTGGCTTGTGAGCTTCTTTATATAAAGGGGAATGGGAAACAATTAATTAGGCGATGGGTTTGGTTCTGGCACGTGTGAATTAGCGTGTGCAAAGCGTTCCAAGCCCATTTGCTTTATCTTCCTTGCTGAAGATTGCTTTCAATTTTATTTTGAGCTAGTAGTTAATTTGTATGCAATATCCGCGAAGGGGATGAGGGACGGCGATTGTGATTTTCTCAAGTCGTAAAACTCTACGGCAGCGCTGCAAGAGGATAGGAAGGAATCGAGTCTCTTCTTTTTATTCCCCCAATTCAAGTTCTGGACCTTATCTTTGCATGAAAAGCTTATCAAAATATAAGTGGTGCCGTGGTGGTGACTTTGTTGCGTGCCATCATTGGCATCATTGTTCTCCAAAAAGACCTACCTTTTTTTTTTTTTTTGTCTTTTTTCGGTCAACCGTGTCTACTAATTGCTCTACATGTTCATCTTCCTTGATCTCCATCAATAGTTAAATTAACAGTCTCAACACCCCTCTTGAGGTGGGCCCGTAAGTTTTGCAGCATTACACACCCGCGGCCAGGCAGCATGCATTATAATTGTTTAGTTTTATTATTATTATTAGTTTTTTTTTTTTTTTTACCGCAATCAAGAGTGAGAATCACGATGAGCAGACATTCTTTTTGGCCATGGTGTTATTCAAACATACTTTCATTGGCACTCATTTGGTCGAAGGTGATTGGTCGATCGACCCCCCCACCTCCCCCCAACCCCCCCCCCCCCCCCCCAAAAAAAAATTCATATCTGACTAAGACGTTGCCTCCATGGCTGGGTCAGCAACAACACTTATATCTGCATAGAATTTGGTAGAAAGTACTGGTGGCAATTCAAATGAATTTACATTATGAATTTGAAGATTACACTACTGATTGTTTTTTGGTGCAGGGTCTATTTGGGCTGATTATCAATCACCTCGTAGCACTTAGCATTGGAATCATTAGGAGGACTGTAAGTGCCATAATCATATTCCTTATGAAACATCATCAAATTGTATGGTGACCTGGGAATGCAGGTCCTTAATTATTCCATGGGGGTGATTAAACCATATGCTATATAGTCAGGTAACACGTGCAATCGGTCAAATGTTTTAAATGTGACAGTTGAATTTTCTAAGTTGTTTGAGCATTTCAGCATTCAGGGGGTCTAACACTGAGAACGATCGATCTTTCCTTCCCTCTCGTTTCTCTTTTCCTTTGACTGTACATTTCTATCATTTGACACTGATGCACCATCAGGTCCTACTTGTGGCAGGTTCACATCAATTTGCTCAGAGTGAAGGACATGAAAAATGGATCAATTAGTTGAGGATTCTCATGCCCACTTTAAAATAATCAAAGCCTATTTTAATTTGCATTCTAGAAGCCTATTTATTCGGGGTCTGCTGTGACACTGCACGTAAAAAATATTCTATGTATTTGTATGTTTTGCGGATATCTAACCACCAGCAAGCTCTCCGGATTTACATTCCTGCGAATCTTGTTTCTTATGTGAACTCATACGCATCAAGCTTGCAATGCACACACACACACACATCTTGATTCTAATATGTCTTGAACTTTCAATTGCGAGTCTCAGATTCCCATTTTTGGTGGATAAGAGAGACAGAGAGAGAGAGAGAAAAGATTTAAGGAATAGACAATTACTTTCTATTGTGTAGTACAATGAATCCAGTAGATGAAAAAAAGAAAAGAAAAGAAAAGAAAAATTAAATTTGCAATTAATTACACGTTTGGGGGCAGATAAAGAATGAAAACTATTAACGACACGTTTGGGGTCAACTTGGACCATCTGGTCCACCTATTGTCAAAAGGCATCGCACAAATGTGGCTGTTTGTTCAATCAGAGAATCGTTTTCGGAACAGACATGAACTCAAAAGGCAAACAAACGTCCCAGAAATCATAGGAATAATTGGGCGCAAATTTGTATAATTTTATCGAGTATATTTTTTAATTTCATTTCCGATTAAATAAAGACATAACGATTATATTACCCCATTTTGGTGGCATGTGGCACTAGAAAGACATGGGGAACTTAACATAAAAAGGCCAAAAAAGTTTAGAAAAGACAAAGCATGCCAACGGGATAGCGCACGCTAGACAAGCGATGGGCCCACCAGTACCCACAAACGAGATGTTCCCGTTCTGGCCACGATCAATTCATCAAGTGAGAGACCATCTTTCTTATGTTCCCAATTAATATTAATTCGTTCCTCTTATTTGTTTTTCTTGCAGAGATTTCTCGCTGGGAATTACTGGTGCATCCTTGTAAGGCAATTTTATCTACCATTGAAAGCAAGCAATTAGCTCATGAACGGCCCCTCCTTCCTATATCAATTTGCATGGACTCGGTAACAGAAGCACTTGTGCCTGCCGAATTTAGAAACACAAAGGCTCTTTCGACAATGTGGCAACACTACCTACAGCACAGCTTCGACATCAGGCCCTTATATATATATATATATATATATATATATATAATCTGGAAGAAATTCTTCCTCATGAGATGATTGTATTTGTTAGAAAATGAAAAGTTGCTTCTAAACCATATTGGATCAGACCTATCCCTCTCCTCCTCAAAGGATGCAAACTGGCGGTACCTGCTAGCACCCCAAAAAGAAAAGTTGGAAAAAAAAAAAAAAAAAGGCAGCGTGGACTATGTGATATGGTTACAAGCAAGATGCGTTGATTTTTTATTTTTTATTTTTGAATAACAAAAATATATTATTCACCATAAAACCACAAAAATATGAGCGGGACAACAAATCCAAAAGCCCTACACAGAAGTCTGTACAAAATGTATGAATGAATTCAAAAAACTCTTTATGTCCACACACAAACTATGGAATCCGTTGATTTACAAGCCCCCATTTTAACCAAAACATCTGCAAAACCATAAGAATTTGTAAAATACGTTTAACAGTTTAAACTGTAAAGAACTACACATAGATCCATTAAAAATTATTGTTCTATGCTAATTACTGGTGTAGTATAGAGTAATAACAAAGTCATTATTATGGTTAGCATGCCGTTGCTGGGATACATAAATATAAGATATGATATTCGGCCAATCCATTAATATGTACGGAGTCGGCAGGACCATATGAGGCCTATAGCATTTATTTTTCTAGAGATTATGACAGCCATAGCTACACCTACACTACCTTGCAGGAAAAAAGGAAAAGAAAAATAAAAAGGGCATCTATTTTTTTCCCAAAAAAAAAAAAATCAATTAAATTTTCTACAATCGACTGGAACAAATTCTCCGAAGCTCGAATTGAAAGCTTGCTAACGCAACAACTTTTGGTGCGAGACTTGCAACAATAATTAATGTTGCAAGTGATGATAATTTTACAAGTAATTGCTTTGTTCTTTTTCCCTTAGAACAAACCAGCAGAACGAATTAAACGGGGGAGGGGGGGGAAGGCTAAAATTCAATTTCATAACTATGAATAAAGAGTATTTTCAGTGAACTACCTCTTATCAAATTGAGGCGTCTTTGAGCAAATTTACTTTCTGATTGTATCGAATAAATGGCTTCTGAAGCAATAAATTTAGTGTCATCCTACGATATTCATTGTAGGTAACAAAATGCATTAACGCCAATAATGATAGCCTTATTTATTGCGTTTCCCTAATAACAGAAACAAAGTCCACTACAATTGCTTGTGTGTGTGTGTGTGTGTGTGTGTGTGTGTGTGAGAGAGAGAGAGAGAGAGAGAGAGAGAGAGAGAGAGAGAGTTCACTCATTTCACAACCATATTTATACAAAATTATATATATCAGCATTCATCAAACATAATTTTATTATTAAGTTTTATATGTGATTAAATATTTGAGAACCATTTGAATTGCCCTCTCTTCAGTTTTCAAATACGCATATTCCAATATCAGAGTCTGAGCTTGAACTTAACAATCCATTGAACCTGTTCCCTTCATCTCTACCACTTTGCAACAACAGCAGTGGCATATCAGAACTATTTTGATCAGCCCCATCGAAGCAAGAAACTCTATCACCTTCATACCTATCCTCTTGGCTCAACTGAGAAGCAACAAACTTGTCCAGTGCTCTCCAGTCAGTTACTTTCTTGGTGTTGCTAGACGATCCTCTAATTTGCTCCTCTTCCTCGCTGTTGTTGTTGTTGTTGTTGTTGTTGATGATGTTATTCTCCGATATCAAAGACATTGAGCTTGAACCCTTTATTAATGGCAGAGATGGGCTCTCCAATTGAGGAAGCTGTACAAAGTTATCAGGGTGCATGAAACTTAAATTATCTGCTTCTATCTCTTGCTTGCATAAGATGTTCTGACCCAAAAACCTTTGAGGCTGCCTTGATATATAATCAATTGGGTCAACC
Source organism: Bruguiera parviflora (assembly GCA_019804595.1). Lineage (NCBI taxonomy): Eukaryota > Viridiplantae > Streptophyta > Magnoliopsida > Malpighiales > Rhizophoraceae > Bruguiera > Bruguiera parviflora. The sequence goes on along the minus strand of CM034046.1, from coordinate 13,510,003 downwards.
ACTGAGCTAACTCCACTCGATTCATCATAGAAGTAGCTTGAGTCCCACCCTTCAATGCTTTTGGCTTGGCCAGGGGTTCGCTTCTTGAATGCACGGCATACAACCCATCCTTCTTCCTGCAATAAATTAGTCCAAGTTCATTAGAGATTTTAAGTTATGTTATTTCAAGCTTTTCCTTCCACGATAAAAAGGCTGAAAAAGGCTCATAGTTTTCGCTATTTTGTTTAAAATTCTCTGGGACTTTTTAGCCTTCTTTTGCTTTTGCTTGGTAAAGCTAAGTAGTGGAGACAGTGCGAAGTTAAATTAAATAAGAAGAAAATTGGAATATTACTTTGGGTAAAATGAACAGAGAAAAACCATACAAGAAAAGGGATTGGAGGAAATCTATTCATGTGCTTTAGAACTACTGGAAACTTTTGACCTAGAGATTGTAAAAGTAGTCTTTCTACCAAATATGCATGGCGTGAGACTGCAGATCCTGGGCTACGCATGGAAATAAATTTAGTGGATTTCTGCTTCTCATCAGATGGATTGTTGAAAATTGACTTTATGCAAAGCGCCCATAATTTTCCACCAAAAGTTTAGGTAATTAATAGGAAGAACTCATGAAGAGGTAATTATCTTGTCCCCTTGGAGAGAGAGAGAGAGAGAGAGCGAGAGAGAGCAATTGAACCAAAGGGGGGATGCTTGCCTGTGTAGGACCATTCTCTTCAGATTCAAGCCTATACTCATGCATGATCCAATCAGTTTTTTGCCCATTTGGGGCTCTTCCTTTGTAGAATACAAGGGTTTTCCTCATTCCAATGAGTTTTGCCTTGTCATACACTGCCTTGTCTCTTCCCGTTGCCTTCCAAAAACCAGCCATGGTAGCTCTATTGGTCCTTGTCCCTGTTGGATACTTCTTATCCTTGTGGCTAAAGAAATACCACTCATTCTGCTCCTCATACCCAATCCTGCAACTCTCTGTCATTCGCACGAAAATTGCACACCCAAAATAGGTCATAGATTAATAACTTCTGCGTTAAAAAGAGGACTTGTAATAATAAAAATTCTTCTTTTTTTTTTTTTTTTTTCAAGTGGGTTGGCTTGAATAAATTTAGCTTCATTCTTGTTCTTAAATCTAGTTTTGACTAAAAATTTTTCTATTTGATTTATCTAGGCCTCTAGGGTTTAACTTGTGAAGGATGAATGCACTATGCATTTACTTTCTGGTTATTAATCACGTTTTATTGGGATGAGCAAAATTTTATGCCCTATCTACAGTTCTGTACTAATTAATCAAATGCTTTAAAGGTGATCCATCTAAATTCTAGACATTCCACATGATATGCTACGCCTCTAGCAAGAAAAAAGAGAAGGAAAAGGAAGAACCTTCTTACCTTGTAGATCCCAAGGTTCAATTCTGTAGAGATCTATGTCTCTAATAACATCGAGATCGATCTTCTGTGATGCAATCTTCTTCCTCAGATAATACCCAACAAGCTCCTCATCCGTCGGATGAAACCGGAAGCCAGGTGGGACACACGATTCCATTGCGTCCATCATGACCACGCAGGAACAGGTATTACTGCATCAAATTCACCACCACGGCCATTAGTATCAATGCTCTTTGCTTCATCATCTTAGAATCATAACAACTTCACAGAACTTAAAAGGATTGGAGAAAGAAGAGAAAACCAAAGAATACTAAAAAGCTAAAATGGGAAAGCAAATTTAATTGTCGAAGCTGGGAGAGAAGAAAAATCTTCAAATTAATTAAAAGGTGACAAGTGTAATCGGTTATATCGTCAACTCATTTGGTGGTGAGCAACACTCACTGTGTTATCTAAGAAAGCAAATAAGCGCGTGTGATAAAATAAACAATGATTTCTGTGGGGTTAAAAAAAGAAGAATGAGATGAAGAGGAAAGGAAAAGAGAATCAAGAGAGTTTGTTTCTTTGACAGAAACCAAGTGGTCATAAGTTGGAGCGCGCTTAGCCTCTGTTCTGTGCAGGTCACAAGAAACGGACAACTAGATGTTTGTGCTAATGATGTTGTCTTGTGTTGGTGAATGGTGGAAATGATGCACCAAGAACGAGGGGTTGCCATTTCAATAGTATTAAGTATACACAAAAAGATTAAACTATTGATTAGACTACGAGACAACTAGTAAATAACAAAACCAACTTTTTGGAAACTAGTAAATAACATGAACGGTGAAACCAAAAAGAAAAAAAGCGAAGAAAATTAAAGAACCATAGGCTTATTGGAGAGTGGGAATCATGGAAAATTTATGGGGGGAGGGGGTTTTATACTTATAACCAACAAATGGAAAAGCGAGGGTGACGTTATCACGAAAATTTAGCACGCGCTTCTCGAAAGAGAAAAAGGTTGAGAGGCAAAAAGAGGGACACCAATTCTATTGGGATCAAGCCTGCAAAGACAAGGGGGAGAGATGCTGAAAAGAGAAAAGAAAAGCACTCTTTAAGGCACTTGCAGAGTCCGTGTCTCATTGCTGAAACGAGCTCTGATCCTCTTGTCTGTTTGTCGAGAATTTCCATGGCATAACCTGATCCTCTTTTCTCCTTTCTTTTATTAGACTCCGAGGAAATGTGGATTAACAATAAATAAGCAACTGAACTCTAAAACTTGTTCAAGATTGGGTAAGGGTTTTCTGTCAAGAAGCGAGTGTTCAGCGACAGGGTCAAGAATAGTGCGGTGAGATGAACTTTTCAATATGTTAGTGATATGGTATTTCTCAGTCAGGTTCTCAGAAAGAGAGAGATCAACTGCTTCTTTGAACGTGCAGTTTGCCCAAAATAGGGAAGAAAAAGGCCATTGATAACTTCAGGAAAGGAGAATTTGGTGGTGGGTCTTGGGAATTTGCCTATATTAGTCAGAAAGGAATAAACTTTTGTGGTTTCTAACAATCTTTTACCAAATCTTTTGCCATCTTCAGGTCCCTTTGTTGACTACATTTTTCGTTTTCAAAGACCAAAGTTAAGTAATCTTGGGAAAGATGAATATTATAATTATGACATATATAGATGGATAGTTTGACATCCAGAGTAAACTAAGCATGTTCTAGCTAGTTCTGCATAGGAAGGCAGGCAGGGAAACCGGCGATCCTCAAACAAAACCCGAAGGGAATTGCTTTAAAAATGGTCACTTTCCAGCATTAGTGATTACTTGTTAAAGAGAGAAAAGGAGGCAACTAGCTACCCACACACACACGCGCGCACACACACACACACACACATATATATGTTTCAGGAAATTAGATCTTTCTAAATGCGGGGAGCTTTTCCCTGCAAGTACAAACAAGACTTACCTCCCCGAGTTTGCAGCACTGGTTCTTAATTAGTTTAAAGACAGAAGAAATGAAAGAGAAGAAGAAGAAGAAGAAGACAAAAATGGAAGCAGAAGACGATCTGGAAGATGTGAAATATATATATATATATATATATATATGAGAAAAAGAAAAGAAAAGAGTGGAGGAGAGAGAGAGAGAGAGAGAAACTTCGTTGGAAGTGAAAGATAGTAGACAATATAAAAGAAAGGGAAGGGAAGGCGACGGAAGGGAAGGCGACGGAAGGGAAGTGAGGACCGCTCAATTGCGCATGGGTTGATGCTTGTCCCCAGCTTCCTACGTCATTCCCTATATGCTTCTCTAATTCCACGGACCCCTTTTATTTTCGCTCTCTGCACGTTTCTCGTCTCGTCTGGTAGTGTTCCAAGTTCCTCCCTACCCTCTCTCTCTCTCTCTCTCTCTCTTCCCCTCTTGCGAGAAATTAAACCTCTTCTTCCTGTGCTTGTATGATACAAAAATATTCCATAGGTGTTTCTCAATTGAGGCTCAACAGAAAGTGATTCGGTTCTATATATATATTTCTAATTTTTTGATCAAAAATTATAACTAATAACACAATTTATAAATATTTAATTATTAATTGTAATAATATGAGATCATGGTTGTCTCGTGTTAAATTTTTAAAGAAATTAATTATTAAAATAATAAATAAATCGTAGTATAATATTCTAATAATGAATATTTTATTAATTTGATGATAAATTTTAAAACTTTTAATGTAAGCATAGAATAAGATTTGAATTAATTCTATCCTATGATAATTATAAATGAATAATTGGTTCATTGAATTAGTGATATATTTGGGCCTCCACTTAAATTTCGAGAATTAGAACAAGGAAAAATCGACATTGTAACAGATGGCTCGCCCACTTGGACTCCGAGCTAACGCCCACCGTCTTTTGAGATTGACAGCTCCGTCTAATCTAACTTTTCAAAATATCGTCAGCGTCTCGCGAGATATATATTGACTCCCCCTCTCGCCTTTCGTTTTCAAGGTGCCACGCTGGAATACCTGACATTTTATTGCCACGTGTTGCCGCCAAAAAAATTTTACGTCCAGTCCAAGCCGAGCTCCTTTTCCCCTGTTCCCCGCGCGCCATTCGGCTGGACAATAGCCGTGTTTCCCGGCTTCGCTGGGTTAAAATTACCAAAAAGCAACCCAATGTTCAAAGATGAGTAAAAAATTTTTAATTTGACTCTTAAAAATAAATCAAATTAATTATATATATATATATATATATATATATATATAATAAAATTTAATTAAAATATAAATATATAATTTAAAATAATAAAATTATTATATTAATAAAAATAAATAAATATAAAAAAATACCTCACAGTTATTATGTCAAAATTTAAAACCAATCTATCTGAAAAGGGCACGTTAACCTCCGCAGTCTCTCAGCGCCCACGGCCACATTTGGGGGGGGGGGGTGGGTTCAACTAAGGGGGTCGATTTCGGGGCCGTTTTGGTCATTTCATTGGTCCAATTACGGCCTTCAAATTATCTCTCGACAAGTGTCTCGAGGACGGTAGAGTAGATTAGAAAAGCAGGGAAAACATACGCGAAGAAGAACAGTGGGGTCAACGTGTCAATCGGGGGTTGGTAGATGAGCTTTGTACTTTACGTAGAAGATAAACAAAGCAACGGGACAAAAATATACACAACAACGGGGGGCCAGCCTCGGATCACGAGGACCCCCCCTAACACCTCTTTGTTTCACTTAAAAATGACACTAATTTCTTCTCTTGTCAACACAACAAAATAAAGGTCTTCATAGTAATATGAAATCCGAACCTGAAATATATCTGTTTCCACAACCATTCACTCAGCAAAAGGAATTAAAGGAGCCAAGGAACAGAGTGGTGAATCTACCGACTTGTGGTTCATCTGAATTAATTTCATGTTATCGCACGTATATAGTTTTTACATCGGAGCTTATGGTCGGCTGGGATATCCTTAAAAAATACAGTGGCTAGTCATAGATTGAATCGCACTTCGAAAGTGATTCCTTGGATCAGATGCGAATGCTGTAAGTTACATTTTGGTAGAGTTGTTAATGCTTTTGTATCCTTCGACATAACATATGTTGTATTACACATATATTTATGAATATCTCAATTAAATTTGGGGCGTGCATGACTGGGACTGCATCGCTGGACGGAGCTACACATACTCCTGGAGGTCCACGAGAAGTGCCACCTTCACCCCAAACTTTGCAAAAACTCCCATTATGTTCTTGAATCTTATACTAATTTTATATGAAAGACCCTAAAAGTTTAAACACTTTTTTTTTTTCACTTATACACTTAAAATCTTCCACCATTTCTTACATTATCCTCTGCCCACCTGACAAAGTATGTGTAAAAACTACCTAGTTACTGGTTTCTCAGCGCTCTTCCGCGATTATCCTTATGACATTTATAAGTAAAAATGCGTATAATGAGAGAACAAGGTCAACTGGTACCGACAGGCACTTCTCACTTGCGGACAAGCTTTCCATATGTAACAACATTGTCAAGAGCAAGATACAGATTCTAGCTTAGCGCGGTCGGTAATGATATCTCAAGTTTGAAAATTAGCCAAAAAAAAAAAAAAAAGAAGGGAAACTCTCAGGTTTGTAAATCGTAATTGCACCACTAAACTAATCACTACCTTCCTGGATAAAGGATTGGGAAACAAAATCTTTACACAGTATCCTCTGGTCAATTTATACCCTCAAGGGAAGCTGCAATAATAAATTTATAATTCCTTCCGTCTCACATTGGTGGAATGGGAGCAGGGATAGAAAAGACTCAAGATGACTGCTCACACACACACACACACACACACACATTTAATGGTAGCGCTCGTAAAAACAACAACAACGGCTCGCGGGCGGGAAAAAGGTTTGGAAGAAAGGCTAGAAAAGAGAGAGAGAGAGAGAGAGAGAGAGAGAGAGAGAGAGAGAGAGAATGTGAGAAAACGCCATTTTGAGGCCCAATTCATTGATAATGATCATGATCTTAATTAGGAAGCAATACTGCATGCTATACTATACTCACTTTAGGTGGGAATGAGGCCGCTCGCATAGGTCTGTGGCTTTAAGATTTATTTGACTTTGGGACTTGCTAAGACTCCGGGGCCAATGCAGCGAACTCGACCTGCAGATGCCAAATTTGGCTCTATCATTTCTTTTCTTTCAACTCCATTTTTGTAGGAATTTTGATTCTTCTTTTGGTTCAATGCAGTCGGCCATTTATGGCACTTTTATGTGCTTAAAAGTGATGAACTAACCCTGATGCAAGACACGCGTTCTGCGTCCTGTTTTTTGGGGCAAGAAGTATCTTTCAGGCAAATCTTGATCACTATCACAATTCATTGTCATAACTCTTACTTAAAATATAAAATGTATATAAAGAAATTCAACTTATCAGTTTTTACCGATTTAAATTACATTGTTCTCCTTCATTTTGATTCAAAATTAAATTCCCTTTTTAACATTTTTTAACTTCTTTTTTTTTTTTTAGAGAAAAGAAATTTATAGTTAATACATTGTTAAATTTTAGACTCACTATGGTATAGTTAATTGTGAGAAAGATTACCTCAAAATAATCATTATTTGGACTACATTTTTTTTAATAAAAAAAATTAAATTAAGAGATATGAATAGATAATTTTAATACATTGTTTACCTCGTTCTATATAATCTCCCATTTACCTTTGGGCAAGCTAGAGAACTCCAAATTCAGGGAAATTTGACCTCAAGTCTTCAAATCAAAATCACGAACAGTTATGCCCCATGAATATTTATAAGCTTCAGGGAAGTCTTAGGGATAGCCTTAAAATCTTTGAAGTTGGAATTCGCCAATATTTACATGACAACACTGAAATTGTGATCAAATTAATTTATAAAATCATAATTGTGAGACAGTAAAACTTTCTTCTTGCGTTTTGATTCTTCAAGGTGGACAAATGTGGAAGTATAATAAAAGTAGAAAGAAGCTGAAGATGGGCACTAGACGAAAGGAGTTCAACGGCTAGATACTTGGACGCGTAATACACGTAGGACGGTAGTGGTCGGCCTTCGGCCACCTATGATGCGTTGGACCGCATCATTGAACTCATTAGGGCCCCATTCCTCCATCCGTGGTCCCCACCACCACCTATGAAAGCTGGGGCGGTGGTGAGACCTAAATATCAAACTCTCTCTCCGTTGAAAAAATATAATAAAATCAATTCCGAACCACATCAAAAAAAAAAAAAAAACAAATAATAATAACAATAATAATAAATTAGTGAAGTAAAATCGCATGAATGTTTTATGGTAACAAAACTATATAAAAAGAGAAAGCGGAAAAAACTATGGAGGCAGATAGGGTTAGCGTAACCAGCAAAAGGAGATCCTTGTGGGGGTCCTAGCAGGATCTTAACCCTTTTTCGACATCGACTCCTCTCCAAACTCCTCTCTCTTTCTCTCTCAGTCTTTTGAAATAACATCTTACTCTTTGGAATTAATGTTAGTTAGGGAATTTTAATTCATTGTTGATTTCTTTTATAGTGGTTGTTGAATAGAAGTCACCATAGATTTACATCCTTCCAATCAGTAGTTATAACAAGACTCTTCAACTTCACTCCTGTCTTTCTCCACTACTATTGATAGAATGATAGTTATATCCTTACACCCTTTTTCTTTACACTAAGGTTTGAAATACAAGCTTCTTTCAAAGGGACATGAACTATCATTGCATCCCTTGTAGGTACTAATTCTAACAGGCGCATTGGGAAGAGGCTTAGAAATACACTTTCTGGACCCCCTAATAATATATTTCACTAAGAGGATTATGATTGAAAACAACAATATTTGGGCCAATTTGATGGAAATTTGGGTTACCTTTTCCACATTGATAGAATAAAAAAGGGATTTTGCAAGTAATGTGTCAATTTTATGAGATTATGATTGATCATCATGTTATTTAGAGTGGATATCCCTTAGCTGATTTGTGATGTATGATCATATTTTAAAAAGCGAGTTATTGATTGTAAACTGCGCCAGGACTTTTCTCAAATGGGTCTAGATATATTGCAGTGGCTAGGGTCTAAAATCAAACATTATATGGTGGAAGAAAAGAACTTTTTTTAAAAAAAAAAAATTTTATTTAATGGATAAGTCCAAAACAAAAGGAAAGATCCAGAAGAAACAGTATTTGAGGTAAAGCTATCATTTTTTGGAGCAAAAGATATTTTTAAAAGAGGGACTAATATTAAGCAAATAGAGGAACAGAATAGGTCGACATTAAATTAGCATACATGAAAGACCCCAAATGGATTTTTCTAGTCAATTCAAAATTACACGAATGAAATAGATAATTTTTATGTGTTGACTCTTCATTGGTCCGTCTCCTGCAGAATATCCTAAAGCAACCCAAGTAGAAGATTTTACCAACATACAAGTATGATTTTGATTGCTCAGGTTGTTCACTTTGAACGGAAACTCTCTAGGCACGAATGGGAATTAAAGAAAGATGGGTCATTGATAGAGAAAGAATGGGAGATATGTACAGTTGCCATGATGGTCACAGAAGAGCGGAGGGGTCCTGCAAAGCGAAGGTGGGTTTTACAATGCGTTGGCTCCTGCTCTCTGCCGGTGTTCATGACAGAATTCCGTTGGAGGGTCCAAATTTACACCAATTATAACGCGTTGAAAATGACTAGCTCGATCCCTCTTGCTTGTATGTTGCAGAGACATGCCTCTCTTGGCTCTTGATACACAGTTTTTGTGCCTTAGCTAGCTAGTTTTGAGAAAGAATTCTTTGTTGCATTAGCTCTTTTTTTTTTTCCCCCCTTCTTTTTGAGCTTTCAAGTCAAGGAACTTTCTTCTAGCAATCTGCAAATATGACTTTGTCGCATTAGTGTGATGATTGATAGGTCTATGGGCTATGGCACATTAATTATATATCTTCACTCATGCTACCGGATAGTTGTTCCAAATTCAGAAGCCGCACACAGTAAAATCACAACACAGGTTTTGTGGAGATCATAGCCGGAGAGAAGAGAGAGTCTGCATGCGAATGAACATGGAATAATGGTTAGACCAGCACTGATAACTAGCTACCTAGGGTCGCTTATCTTCTGCTGACCCTAATCAAATTACTAGCCATTTGCTTGGTTCCAAGTTCCAATTGCGTCGACATTGCCTAAAATGTCTCCTCCAATGCCCAACGAAATTGAGAATTGATATTTAGACTCAAATTTTTATCTTGTATATGTAAAACTGTTATTTTAAATAACTAAAATAATTTCAATTAGTTAAAATATTTTGTATTTAATATGATTGAAAAATTACATAAGAATTATAACTTAAAATTTGAGTAGATAATTTATCAAATTAAAATATAATTTTGATTATAACTATCATATATTATGAAGATTATAAGATGATTTCATCCAGTGAATGGAGTTGTCTCGTTCAAAATGCTACAAAAAACAAAGAAACACTCGTAACAAAAGTTATAGAACCAGAACAGAATAATTACTCTTCCGAGGGGCGTCCATGCACATGTCCCTCGTAATTATTTCTAATTGACGCATCTTACACATCCATTGTTCTAGTCTCAACACTTCTAACTCAGATAAACAAACGTGTGGCTCAATATCTCAACGGCATCTATTCACAATACCGTGTAAGTTAAAAGTGGAAGATTAATTATCTTCATACCTATAATGAAGCGTAGGATAAGTTATTAAAATTATTTTCTATTATCTTATAATTTATTTATTTGTATTATAATATTTTAATTTAATTAAAATTTTAATTAACTTATTTAAAAAGTGTGTAAATTATTTAAGAATTATTTTTTTTACTTAGTTAAATTATTTTCTTAATTAATTATTAATTATTTTTTCATATATATTAAAATAATTTTTAGTTAAATAATTGTATTTATAAATATACATGTGAATTTAAAGATTAAATTATTAATTAATTAAGTATTCTATTATACTAAAATTTTGATGCATTAAAGTTGTTATAAATTTCATAAAATTTTGAAAAGTTCAATCAAATATTAAATTTTTTATTTTTTTTATTTTTAACTTTCATCTTATGCCAACTACTATTAGAATTTAAATTTATCTCGTTTAATATCATCTTAATATTTCTACACTTCTATCCCTCATTAAACAATAAGCTTAATCGGTTGAAAAAATGTTGTGGTCATCTTAAGGCTTTGCATGCAAATCCGAAAGTTTTAAACTAGCATAAATGATGAAGTAACAAAATTTAAATTGTAAAGTATATAATAAAAATAATTATTTAGTTGTCACAAATCTTATATTTTTTTTTTCTTATTAAATGTTAAGTATTGACATGTTGGTCTGGAATAAAAAAGTTGGGCGTTAACCAAATTGGCAAAAACATAATTAATTTAGTTTCTTTTTGTTATGCTTTATTTACTCTTTTTATCTTTTAATTAAAAGGGAACAGTGAATACACAGCGAACAAGAGCTAAAAGCTTGGTACATAAGCAGTACTTGTCCCTCCTTCAGAAAAAATAAAAAAACAAAAAATTAACATGTGCACATAAGTGTGTAAGAATACACACGTCAGATCCTTTTTCCGTTTTCATTTTTCCTCTTTTGCATAACAAGGCATGTAAGTAATCCATTTAAGCACAACAGGTGTTTTTTTTTTTTTTTTTCAATTGAGATACTCAACTAGACTAACAGATACACAATAAATCTCTCATATTTGGGTTTTTTTTTTTTTTTCAAAAATAAATCTTACATCTCTCACTTTACATAATCTTGTGCATCCCTTAAGATTCAAACGTAAGATAAAATCTAGATTGCACCTTGGAGAATTATTAAGGCGGTTGCGTACGGTAAATTTTAGCGGGAACCAATTCGCTACGTTTACCATCGACTAGATAAGAAAAATTTTTCGGCCCAAGGTGACAAAGAGATGGAAACCCAAGTTAATAGTACTGAACTTTGTTAGCTGTCCAACGAATCGGGCCAGTGTTAAGACCATGTGGGATGGTCTATTATCCTTATTATTAGCTTCCCTCCAATTTTCCCGGCCTCGATTCGTTTTGGCAAGAGATGTGAGGTCATGCAACCATCATCCAATTTCAGAATAAGTTAAAATATAATTTTTTTTATTTTTTATTTTTAAATATAATTCTACATTTTTTAATTTTTAATATAATTTTAAATATTATAAATTTTTATTAATATGGTATTTTTAAAAATAAAAAATAAATTAATTATTATATTTATCTATTAACATATAAAAATACATTATATATATAAATATAATTATTTTTTAATCAAAAACTTATGACAAATTTTAAAAACATAAAATAATTGGAGCATAAGAGATATATTTTGATCTTTTATATTATTATTATTATATTTTTTTATACGTTGACCGACAAATATAATAGACAAATAAATATAATAGTTGACTCACTTTTTTTATTTAAAAATACTACATCGATAAACATTAATAATATTTAGAATTAAATTAAAAATTAAGATTTTTTTTTAGCATTATCCCATCCAGTTCTTGTGTAAGTTTACATCCCAGAAAAATATATTTTACCAAAATTTAGCTCTTTTGTCTCCTTACGGACCGTTTTGTAATTGATCATGAACTTTTTTTGGGGGGGGGGTTAGTTGAATTTAATGGTTGGTGTCAAATTCTAAAACGCCTAAGAATTGTCTCAAAGAGCAGTTTAATCTACTAAGGTTCCATTTTCAACACTTCATTTTTATTTTTTTTATTGGTACATCGGGAAATTCATTTTGAATAATTAGGAAATGAATTTCTTTTTTTTTTTTTGGCACTTTCAATTTAGTTCTTTTCCAAAAACACAATTAATTTTTCTGTTCAGTGAAAGTCAAAAGGCGTAAAATTGAGGGACAAAAAGAAAAAGATAAAACACAAATCTGCTCGCAAACTATACAATAGTGTATAATTATATATGCTGACATTTGTTGCTACCAAACTACAGATTTTTAATTAATCCCTTTTCTTTTCAATGTGATCCGCCGCACCGCTCAATTGGCTGATGACGGTGACCCAGACATTTTAAGGTCTTTCGGGCAGCAATGTAGCAAATAGCAAATCCAAAGTCATAACGGGCTAATCATTTTTCTTTTCTCTTCCATCAAGAGATTTATTGGTGATGAAGAGTGAACGGGGGAGAATAAGATTATGTAAATTAATGTTGAACGAAATTACGTGAATTTATAGGAGCCCGTACACGACATCACATTTGGTCATATCTTATCAACAAGATTATAATAATTGGATCATAGCCCTCGTAAAAAATTCTCCAATTTTTAATAAATGTCACCCTTTCTCTCTTAAAATTTGAATTTTTAAAATTTAAATTCGAAGCCTTCAAATAAATATTTAGTCTATTAGTTACGGAGATTTTCAAGGAACAAACAATACGAATACTGGAAGTGTTCGCCAGAGATGTCGAAATGGTTCCAGCCCAATGTTTGGCCTATTAAACAAAAAATTTCATAACAATAGAGACAAAATGAAAACTGCCGAATAACATCAAACTAAGCTGACTTATCAAATTACGGAGTGATAGTTCGGTCAATGATTGGATATACGTTATTTATATTAATTTAAATTTAAATTTTTTAATAAATAAAAATTTATATTTAGAACATAATATTAAATTATAAATTTATTAATATTAAAATTAAATATAAAAAGAATTTATCTATATTCGATCATGTTAAAATAATGAATTTTATTAAAAATTTAAATATATAATTTAATTTTAATTTATAAATATAATAATTAATATATATACAATACACTTTTTGTATCGTTAAAAAAAGAAAAAAACTACTTATCGAGAGACAGGGAAATCAATAACCGGTGGCATCCCGGCCGGGAGACGGCCGGATCCCCAGGCGAACTCCCTCCACCTTCTTCACAGAATATATTATTCGTCGTTGGTGGGATGCGAATGTGTTGTTTGCTGCATGGATATGGATCGCATTCTACTAATTATTAGCATCGGGGACTACACACATATACAAAATACATGTTCTTAACAATTAATATTTAAAGAAAACGTCAATAACTTTACGTATTTATTTTTTTCATTAAAAAATTTATGTAACTATTAATTATATAATAAAAATATCTCTCCACAACTTAACATGTTTAATAACAAAATAAATAAAAAATCTCCTTCATTTGAAAATTGATGCGTAAATTTTGAAAGTATTGTCGACAATTTTATTATTATTATTATTATTATTATTTAATTTGAGACAACGAGATTGATATGGACACCCAATCATCAAAATCAAGCTGACAAAATAGAAGCACTAACACCGCAGATCAAAATCACCACTAAGAGACAGCAGAGCAAATGAGACTAAAAACGACAATAGCTCGGCCTAACAAAGTCTGGCGAGGAACAAAATTGATTGAACAATCAACAAAGATGGAAACTGTATCCAAGCAGCGGGCAAATCCAAGACCCACACTTGAAGCAGTAGATTCTGATGGCAATCACCAACTCACATATCAGCGCACCCGCAGTGCAATGTCCGTAATCATGGCCTCCGAACCTGTATCCTGGCATTGCCGACAAATTTTTTGTCCATAATATGACAAAAAGGAAAAACAAGTATTATGTTTTATTCTATGCTAATTTAAGGAAAGAACATAAAATAAAAGGGGTATTATTAAATTGAGAATATGCTAAGCAATTTACGGATTTGCAAATCAAAGTACTTTATTAGTTTGGTTTTCTTTAGAGTACAGACCAATAGTTTCAAAACATACAAAAATTCGTTACTTTTAATGAATATAAAATACAGATTCAATCTGACTAAATGGACCTACAATTATGGAAGGGACAAGCGGATTTCTAAATACATGAACATGTTTACTCATAACGTAAACAGTGCAATTGGAAGGATGGGTGCGCCTCTGATTATATCCACATGCAATGCATTATGACTTATTCGGGGCATGCAACTAATTTCTTTTCTGAACTGCGCAATCATTTTTGTTTCGTAATAGCCAATGCCATTGTTGTCCAGGATTACGCAAACCATTGCAATTAAGCAATTGACAAAGGGGAAAATTCAATAACATTCTTCCCAGATGACGGCACGCTTTTACCTAAATTTTCGATTGTTCTTGGCCGCCGGTGCAAAAGGAAAGCGGAAAATTTGGTTTTCGCCACGAAAGCTATGCAATGCACGGTTTTCATGCAGGTGGACACGTCAAGAAGTTGATGGTAAAATGGAACGGTTCAATTCCTCTGGCTAGAAGTCTCCAGATGCATAAAACAACAAAATGGCGTTTTGGCCTCTGTCAGGAAAACTCGCAAAAGAAACTACTCTAAATTGAACGAGGGAGAGGGAGAGTGAGACCAAAACGAATATGTATTAATCACTCAAGAATAAATTTACGCGCACTTAACTCAGCACATATATGGTCGGAAAACCGAACTCATTTTGTTGAATCTCACATCGATTACGTGGCTAATATATATATATATATATATATATATATAATTCAATCAGTTTTTTCTAAAGAAAGCATGAGATTATTATTATTATTATTATTATTATTATTATTACTATTATTATTATTATTATTACATGTAATGAGATGATTAATTATTGGAGTCATTTTTAATTTCTTCATCTCAGATGCGTGTTATCTCTTCACTGACCTTTATCCTCTATTATCTGATGTATTTGTGATTCTTTTTTGCAGTCTCATTTTGCGAGCTTATAGGGGCCAGCAGCCAGCTTTCTAGTCAGTATAGGACTATATACCATTGAAAAATCGTATTATTGTAGGGAATTTTGCACACGAAATGCTTGTCGTGCACAGAATTTCCTCAAATCTACATTCACTGACTGCTAGATAACATTTTGATGTTGATTTTTTTTTTTTTTTTTTGTGTGGCCGCCAGTTTGGTTTCGACCCCCCCTTTTTTTTTTTTGGTACCTTGTAAAAGAGCTTCATAATTTATTGAGATATATTTACTCTCGTTTATTGCCAAATTATCAAGGTCATGTATGGCGACGTCACGTGCAATATGTGCTTTAAACCCCGTGGACTAGACCAGTGGTAAAAGTGAGCTCGACGGAGAATTTCTTAAAATCTGCACAAGGGGGGTTGGTGGCAGGATGTCATCGGCGGCTATTTCTTTTCTTTTTTTTTTTTTTTTATGCCTAATGTTCACTCTCTGGTATTTCACAAGTAT